>JAJIYU010000589.1:0-47247 GCA_030144865.1 Tinospora cordifolia
ACCAAAGAGACAGTCGTTTATTGGTCTTTAAGAAAGCGCGTGCGTGTAGGATAATGGTTTTGTTATATTAAGTTAATTCGACTGTATTCGACTGTTAGATATAACATTAATGCGATGATTATCTTGAATAAACGAACAAGTGAATAGCACGGTTACGTGACAGACAAGACAACATCGTATAACAAGAAAACAAAAAAACAAAAAAAGGCAAAGCATAGCCTACACATTTATCGCTGTTAGAATGCTAAGAAACTGTGTCAAAATCATGTCTTTGACCAAGTTTCTCTTGCTTGGCTTCCGATCTACGTTCAAACGCCATGAATCAGAAAATCTCTAGCAAAAACGAAAGATTTTTTTTTTGTTTTTCAAGACTGAAGGCAGCCTTCGAAGACAGCAGATAGATTTCTTAGCGCGCATTACGCAGAGTGCGCATACGAAACAAGTTAATAGCACACTAAAAATGGCATTAAACACTTCCTTAATAACAAGAACATCCGAACAGAGATGATCGATGAAGAAGATTAGATTAGGAGACAAAGACACGGAAAACGAACTCACCAATGCCATTGTGGCCTCCAATTGCTTCTGTAAATGCAGCTCTACCAAAACTAAGATCGGGAAGAAGAAACCAAATTCAAACGGCAGAAAACAGTCGTCGAAGCGACCGTCACGACAGTAGAGCGAGCCTAACTAAACAAATGAATATGAACTCCCTTCAAGAACTACCGAACGTCACTTCGCGCATCTCACAACCCTAGAGCGTGAGCCTCGCAATTTAGCGGGAATACGAGGGAAACGTACAAGGCAATTTTCTATTTGAAAAGTTCTTTTGTTTCATTTGTTTTGGTTTTTCAAGTATTATAATAGGAACATGGTAATATGTGTTAATTATAATTATACAGAAACTTTTTTTCTTTTTTACTACTTATTTTAAGATAATTAAAAACTTTTTTATTAGACATTTAAAACATAAGTTAAATTTATATTTGAATAATCTAAAATTAAATTTATTATATACTAGAAATTTATATTTGATAGCTAATTTTGTATTTTAAAAAATTATAACTACTGCAGTTATTATTTATAATTTTTTGATAATTTGTATAATCTTCGTAATTTTTATGTATTCATAATAAATTTATAACGTAAAGTTTAGTTTGATTTAAAATATTTAAATTACTATAGCTTATTTATTTATTTACATGTAGATATAATAATTTTTAAAAAATAGTATAAAAATAATAAAATTTATATGTAGATATATTAATTTAAAAATAATATAAATTAATATAAAATAAGGTTAGAAAAATTTTATTCTTGTAATATTTTTTTTAGAAGTGCTCTTAGGCGCGGCTGTTTGCACTGCTAAAAAGGGAACATGCACCGTAAGTTTTCATGGTGTTACTTTTGAAAAGCCAAAATATCATTAATAGGATATTACTTTTGAATGACATTCAATCTATTGTTCCTACACTATATAGAGGGAACATTACACGCCATATTCCAAATGGACTCTTACTTGTTGTATTGTTAAAAATATATTGTGTTTCAAAATTTTGATTTTTTTTTTCCTTCTTTTCTCTTTAAATTCCATTTTCAAGATATATATATATATATATATACCATTTTGGAACCTTTTTCTTTAGGCAATTGGGTGATTTCGATGGTTTTTTAAATGTTTTCTTGAAATGTAATAAATCATGTAAGGCAATGCAAAATTGTATTTCTTTATGGAAAGTGGGTATAAAATGAAAGAAGGAATGATCTCAACAATTGTAGGTTCTCAAGGTTATTTTAGTGTTTTAGTTGATTTTGGGATTTTATCTTCGCTTTGATGTTATTTGCAAGGTTCAATCAAATTGCACCAAATCTATAGTTTCAATTTTGTACAGATTGGTGAATAATAGTTTTGATCTTAGTAGCTGAATTAAACATTGGCATCCGTTGGAAAGTTCGTGACTATTGCATGCTTTGAACATTTTATGCCGCCTAATCAAACCGACGCTAGCTCGTTCAACCCACCTAATGAACGAGTGTTTTTCTCAATGTGATATTGTCATGTATGATCAAATTAAACATCTAAATTCAACTATGCAAGATTGAATCAGGTCATTTGAAATTTTTTAATTTTGTTTTCACATTCTATTCTGAACGATCCATTTTTAGGATGAAAAGGCTAGTGTCCTCGTCAAGATCATTGCACCTATATTGAGTACTGTACACTTTACCTAAACTATTAATAACGAGGAATGGAGCTATCAAATGCATCAAAGAGGTTGGTGAAGAAATCATTGGTGATTATAATAAGAATTTCTAACACGAAGGAATCGATGATAAGCCTAGAGTAATCTCTGCTTGCAAAAGATGTGGGTAGTATAGACAACGGGCGAAGAAATGATTAAAGGGGGGCAGACACAAGAAGAAGGGGAGTGTGAAGAGAACAAGAATATATAAAGCGATGCCAATGTGATGCGGGAAAAGATGTTGCAAAGGAATTGATATAGACTCACCTAACAATGGTTGATGTTTTGAGTTGTTTTCATGCAATGTTGTTAATTGATCGTACTTATAGGGCCAACAAGTTAAGATCACACAGTATGAAATGACCTTTTGTGTGCCTATTGGTTTTATGGAGTCTGAAACTTAAGTATGTCAAGTATCTCGACAAGTTGAAACAATTGTTGAAGGGGGTTTGAGCCTAAGATTATAGTGACTACCCAAGGATTCGCATTGGTTAATGTCATTCCAACAATGTTTCCCAGTGAATCTCATTTATCGTGGATGAAACAAACACTTCAGAATATCCCAACAAAATGAAAAAAGTTGTTTAAGGGAAATAAAAATATATTTGATTCATTCACAAGGGATAAAATGACTTGCCCAAAGGGTGTCCATGCAAATAAATTCAACATTAGATTTGTAATATAGGAAGATTAAGACTTCATTTAAGCCTTAAAATGGTGCAACATAACCATCAAGCTGCCTTATACAAAAGTTTATGTAAATTACTTTCAACTCCACAATGTGAACAAAAAAATAAAAAATAAAAAATCTAGAAGGTTAGGCAAAACGAGGGTTCTTAAGATGGATTACAATGCTTGCATGTGTGTTACAAATGAAACATGGATTACAATGTGTGTGTGTGTGCGCGAGCTTGTATTCTTCAAGCAAGTACATGTCCAATTCCATTTGTTTGCTATTAGCGATTATTGGAAAGAGAATCTTGTACCATCGCAAAATTCAATTGAAGCAAGATTTTTTTATTTTCATGTTGAGCTTCAAATCTTGGCAATATGGAAGTGTCAATGATGATGAAGTGATTAATGTCCAAATAACACACACACACACACACACACACACACATATATATATATATATATATTTATTTATTTATTTACTTGCTTAAATTAAGAATATTTGTTTACTTTACAAGCAACCAGTCATAAAACTCAAGTATTAGTGTACTTTGATGATTTCAATATTAGAGTATGGTTAACGAATTTATAGGACATTTTTATTAAAGAAATAATTACAATTTTGGTGGCAGCAAGAAACATTAATTTATTTGATTTTGTTTTTTATTTTTGTAAAATAGGGGGTTTGTAAATAATTTTTTTTGTTTTTTTCTCCGGAGAGATATAACTTGTATTAGAAAAGAGTGGTTTGTTATATTTTGGTTCTACTAACTATTGAAATATCATAAAAACCATTTTTATTGTAAAATTTGTATCTATAGTCTTCAGCTAGGATGTATTTTGTTGTTAAGAAAAAAATTATTGAGAAAATATAATTTTCTTAAAAAAATTTATTAAAAAAATGTTGTTGACAAATTTTTCTCATGTTTGTTTGATTGAACGTGAAAAAATTTAACAAAAGTTAGTTATAGATAATTATTTTATAAATTAGTGTATAAATTCTTTTATGAGAATTTTTTTTTTCACCTTTTAAGGTGAAAAATTTTTGGTGAGATAATTTGTTTGGCTAAGAAAATATTTTTAATATTTTTACTATTTTTATTAATAAAAAATGAGACAATAAAATTTTCTTACCAACTAAATACAACATTAATAATATTAATTATCAATGATTTTGGTTCCGCCCTCACAACATTTGAGTTAGAATCTAAAATTTATTTAAACTTAAACTTTTTATATGAAATGTAAATTTATAAAAATGTTTTAAATAAACAATTATGCCCTCATATACTTAATTTAAATTCTCATTGAAAATTTAATTAGTGTGGTTATAGTCGGTGTAGCCGGGTAGATCAGAACCTACTTGTTACCTCGGATAAGATTAGGATTTGACAAATTTTTATCCTGATCCAGTGTTTGAAGTTCCTTAAAACAAGATAAAAATTTATCTAGGCTCGTTTATTTATCTTATATTAATGGGATAACTCAACCATACATTTTTGGTGAAATTGAGCTATCCCACCTAATTTTTTTATAATTAATTTTTAAAAAATATATTTTTAAAAATTTTACATTCTATTCTATCTTATTATAACTATCTCACCAAAATAATGGTATGCTATCTTGTGCACCAACAGGCGCAAGTTAAAATTAACTTCTAGAAATGAAAGCAAGCGGAAGGAAGGAGCCAAACGAAGAATGATTTGGATTAGTAAGGGTATTTTGAAGCATTTGTAAATATAGATGTGCTACATATATAATTCTATTAGAAACATGCTATTCTTGTAAATTGCTATTTCTACAATGCTTTGAGCGCTCAGCATTTCTGCATCTTCAACAATCTGAGCTTCAGAGTATCCAAAAAAACAAAATAAAAAAATGCAGGGTTTCTCAAATGAAATTCCCAGTCCCTCGCCAAATTTGTCGGAGGGACCAACATACACTGACGAAGAGGCAGAATTAGGGTTCAGAATCAATCAAAGAGTTCACGGCGTCGGTGATCCTCGACGAACCGGAACAGTAAAATACATTGGTCCTGTTAAAGGCTATTCGGGCGTCTGGGTTGGCGTAGATTGGGATAATGGGGAGGGAAAGCATGATGGTTCCATGAATGGAGTTAGTTACTTCGAAGCCAAAGGCGAGACGTCTGGTTCGTTTGTCCGGCCTCAGAATGTGAGCCGGGGCATTTCATTCTTGGAGGCGCTCGAGCTCCGATATCGTAGTGATTCGTCAAAGGAAGAAGAGGGTATGCTTCTTCAGCTATGATTTGAATTCAATACTAAAGGAAAGGTGTGTGTTTGGTTGCTCAGAAATTTTTTTAAATATTATTTTGTTAAGAAAATTTTCTGGTGAGAATTTTTATTTTTTATGATTGTTTGGCTGGACACCAAAAAATTTATTAAACAATAGCTATAGATAATTATTTTTCAAATTGATATACCAATTTTTTTTTATGAAAAAATTGTATTTATTTTTTACCATTTATAATATATAAAGTTGTTGGACGGAGAAAATATTAAAATTTTTTTTTTCACTATTTTTATCAATCAAATAGGAGAAAATAATTTTTTTTTTTAAATCAAAGGTATGTTTAGTTGCTAAAAATTTTTTCTGGAGAAAATATTATTTTTTAAGAAAATTTTATCAAGAAAATATTGTTTGAAAAAAAATTTTCTCGTGAGAAAATATTGTTTGAGAAAATGTACAAAAAATTTTCTTAGGAGAAAGAAACTCTTTAAGCCGAAAAAATTTTGGTGAGGAAAGTTGTTGAACCGAAAATATATTTTAAATTTTTTTCTTGCCATTTTCCTCACCCAAACATGAGAAAATAAGTTTTTTTTAAGAAAATTAAAATGTTTTCGAGAAAATTTTGATTTTCTCACCAACCAAATATAAAATCTTCCCGTAGAGAAAATTTTCTTAAGAAAATAATCTTGAGAAAAATTTCTCTAGAAAATAACCTTGAGAAAAAATTTTCATGATTGTTTGGTTGAGCATGAAAAAATTTTGTGATAATTAATTATTAGTTAGTTATATTCTTAAAATTAGTGTAAAAAGATTTTTCACAAAATTTTATTTTCTCACCCTTAGTTGAGAGGGCTAAGAAAATTATGTTCAGAAAATGGTGGATTGGAAAACGTTATAAAACCTTTTTTTCTCATTATTTTGGTGAACAAAACACGAGAAAAATAAAATTTTCTCAAGAAAATAAGAAAATTTTTTCAAGAAAATGTTTATTTTCTCGCCAGCCAAATACACTCAAATTTTCTCTTGCGGTAATGAAATGAAATGAAGTGAATTTTATGTTATAATTGCAGTTTTTCCGAAAAAAGATTTTATGCTTGCAATTTTTTCACAAAGTAGGAAGCAAATTGAGAAAATTATAGAAGAGGTTGAGGTGAAGTCCACTTTTGAAAAAGTTAATGGAGACTTTGGTTATGCTCCTACTCGTGCTGGTGCGTGGGTGTTTAGAATAATTTATTACTAACGCCCATGAGGCGTTGGTTCGAGTGACACGGAACTTATTCCCTTAAGCAAGATTATGTGTTTGAAGGCTTGAAGCCTCTTGATGTATGGACTATGGAGGAACACTTTGTAAGGAAAAACTTTGTTACCTACAGGGTTCCTTTCCAGGTAGACTCTGGATTAGTTAGGTGAAGGCCAGAAATTGGGGGTTCTAAGACCAAAGAGAAAAATAATCCTATATTACTAAAGCCAAAGGGTATGAAATACCAGCTTCAAAGCAGGGATGAGAAGCCCGTAAAGACCAATTACAACTGATAAAAATAGAGTTTATTGTCTTAAAATGAGTTAACTTTGGTGACTTACAAGTTTTACCTGGAAGAACTGTTGTCTTTAGGAACAAAACATTTTCAGTCTTACAAATGGTTAATCTCTACTTAATACTCAAGTTTTGTGTGACTAATTTTCTCTTTTATGCTTCTTATGAAATTACTGCAACTGATGGTATATTATTTTCTTTTTAATCCTTTTTTTTAGATGTCATTGAATAGATTTATATTGAATTGTTCTCTTTCTATATTTCAGATGAAATGTATGTCCTTTCAGCAACAAACAAGCGAGTATCTGTACAGCTTGTTGGAAAGGACAAAGTCCTGGACAAGCTGAATCGGTTTGAAGACTTAGTACGTGTCTCACTTTCTTATTTGGGTATCAGTTCAATTGGTATTCCACAACAAATTAAAGCCATTGTCCCAAGTATGTTAATTTATCATTTTTATCTCATAAGAGAACTTGATTGTTCCTCCCTGATTTGACATTAGAGTTTTTTCATCTAGGATGATGTAATTTCACTTTTTGCTGATGGTTTCATGTTTCACAGCATCTCTATCAGTATGACTTAGCATCCTAGCATACTAGGTGATCTAAATTGTCTCATTGAGATAATCACAATGCATTGTTTGGCCAGAATTAATTATCTGGAAAGTACTTTTCCTCTGTACTGCATGCACCAATAGCGGGTAAATGCTATTTTGATCTAGATTTAATTACAACTTTAAGGATTCACAACTTCAACTTGACGTAGACGCATAGCTATGACTTATTTTTAACAAACTTAATTCGAGGAATGACTCTCAAGTGCTTGCAGTGCATACACTTAGGCTTATTGGGCCTGATTTTGACATTGCCTGTGTGTTGCATTTTTATAGTGTTGAAAACTTCTTATGTCCTTGGTCTTTTGCTTAGGTCTATGAAACGCCTTTTATTTTACAGGCTAATTGTCTTTTTTCTATTGATTCCCCGAGAATTTTTTGCTGATTTTTTATACACGTAATTGTCTTTTCCAATGCTAGTTTTATACATTAAGTTTATGTTATGCATTCAAATTCTTTCTTTCTTTTTTTTTTTTTTTTTTTGTGCAGTTCTTTAAACATTCTAGTTTCTTTGTTATAAAATTCTACCATTAATTTCTTGGGCTGATACCCCCATTTCAACCATGACTCCAATTTCAATGCAAATATTATCAATTGCTCACCATATGGTCATTTTGCTTCCTTTAAATATTTATGTTTATGAATCATATAGTTGGTGTTGACAATATTTTACACTTACTACACAAATGACCGATTTAAATGCACTCTCCATTTCAAATATATATAGGGTTTTAATTCCATAGTGTGTGAAAACACAATCCATATAATTTAGGAATGTTGAGTATTAGAAATATGCTGTATTTGTGGTTATGGATGTTTTAGAATTAGAAGTTCCTGACTAAAGGGATCCTTGTAATAAGGAATATTTCCTTTATATCTCCTGCAAAAAAGTTGGATATATAGGGGTTTTTGTTGCTAATTAATTATCAATAGAAACAATATTCTCCCAATTCTTTCAATTTGCAACAAAAAGTTCTCTCCTCTTTTGAGATAGCTGGTTTTTGTTACAATTGTGAAGAATGAGGTAATAGCAGCCAAATCAAATATACCTACTTCTCATTTGTTTAAGCTCTCAACAGACATCTCTCCTTTTTCCTTCTTCTCATGCTTCGCCCCCCTCCATTTTTATTTTTTTTGATATGTTATTTTCGGTGGTCCTTACACTTGTACGCACATACACACTACAAAAGGTCAAACTCTCTTATGGATAATAAAATTTTTATGCCAACATCATTTCTATATCTAAATAGAAGGTCTTAGGCTATGGAGTTAGTATCAAGTCTATGTGCAAAACAGACTCAAAATCCGAAATACATAGATAGTAATGCGACGGAGACAAATAAACACCTGAAAATTTGATTTTGAAATGTGTCTCCAGTATTCACCCTCCATGGGCAAGCACTCCAGCCGAAAAATTTACTTCGGATGGGACTTGTGGTTTCTATAAGGAATTAAAATTTCTCATTCACATTCGATTGTTGAAATTGGAGCAACCTTATCCTGCCACTCTTTATGTGCTATGCAAATTTTACTTATTTTCTTTTTCTTCCATTTCTTGTCTTCAGCTAAACTAAGATTATCAGTACATCATAAACTTTTATGTTCCATGTTTCAGTATCTTGCATGTTTCTGCATAGTGATGATGATTAACATATATGCACTTGTTGCAGATATTAAGGAACTTGATTTAACTGGAAATCTGATTTCACAATGGGAGGTAAAATTCCCTTTTCCAGATTTCGCTCATTGAAGGTTCTAAAACTGCTGATCCTATGTTATATGCAATAACACCCAAAACAATCTTATTACCTATATTGCCTCTAGACGCTACAAATACTATTTTGCTGTTGATTTATGATGCATCATTTTCTAAATGCAAATATTGTTGATTTATGAGTTGCAAATTTAAATCTTTTTGCAGCAAAAACACTTGTAATGGATGACTCATTAAAAAAAAAAATTCAGCATGTCTTGTCATGTGCTATTTTTGGGGTGATCATTTGGAGGGATGAGAACTGGGCTAGCCTGAGTTGAGGTTGACCATCAAGCTCACCAAAAGTCTAGTAGAGGTTGGGACAAGGGGGTGATGAAGAGGCAAGAAAGATGAGTATCTTCTCTATTAACATCAATTTGGGGTCTGCTTTGTGGCCCCAACAAATGGTTGGAGAAGGTTAGATTGTAAGTAGAGATTGTAATCTCAATGACACTTTCTTAGTGAGATCAATGTAGAGTATGACGTTCAAAAGGCAACTTTTCTCCTCAAGGAGGGAGGAGGCAGTGGATAGCGAAACTTGGAGGCATGTATGCAAGGAATTCTATGTTTAAAAAAGTAATAATGGTGAACAAGAAGCAAATGTGAGGTTCAGTCCTACATTAGCACACTCTATGATGAAACAATAAGGAGGGTGGAGCTAGAAGCAATGAAGGTGCCAACAACCAGTAGGATTACATGAAACTATGACCTGAGACAAAGAAACAACGGAGGTGGTGGTCTTATGACAAAGGGCAAATGATTATTGAATTAAGGTGGAGGATGAGGTGGCAAGTGTTTTGGGACACTTTTTGATGTTTAGGATATTGGGACTTGATAGAGCTCTCATGTGGTGTGTGGATAGAAGAGAGAAGTACAAGATCCTTATCAGGAAAGTGGCAAAGCTCAATGGGGATTTGGATGTGAAATGTTGGCTGCCAGAGTTCGAGTGTGACAAGAAGGTAGGTGTAGAAATAGTTAGGATTGGAGTGGAAGGAATACCGATTGTTCATGGAAGCTGGAGACGTTTTGGAAGATAGGACAGAGCTAGGGAGGTTGTTAAAGTTTGAAATGGAGACAAACAGAGTTAGCAAGGCTAAGGGTTTTACCACTGTTTCAGCTTCAAGAGGGAACAAAGATGCTAAAGTTAGGATTGTTCTATTTGTGCCGTGTCCCTGCTTGTCAAATTGCCAAGATAGGTGTAGTAGATTGGGACTTCTACTTGGGTAGGAACTTGTCAGATAAGATGAGTGAGGTCGTGCCCACTGTAGAATGTTTAGGAGATTGCCAATTTTATGGGGAAAGGGATGGGCTATGACCTGTCTAGTGTATTTTCTATTGAATCCTTAAATAAACCTGCTAGTCAATCAAGTAGTTAGGTTTTCTCACCTTATAACTCATTTGGAGAGCTTATTTTGCAGGCTGTAAACCCACTAGTCAACCAAGTGTATTTTGGATTGAAAGAAGCTGCAAGTCTCATTCAATTATTGGACCTGTTTCAACCTTCCAACACTGAGAATAGGTTGATGGATGGGGAACTCGAGGAACACTTTCTCAACCAAGTCTTTCCTTCAAAAACTGTCCTCCAATACACAAGAAGCCCCCCTTAAGTTTCACATTCATCTAGACAACCCTAGCCCCAACCAAAGCCAATATTTTAGCATAGTAATTTGTATAAACAAATTGAACTGTGCTGATGTCATCCAAAGAAAATGCCCTAACCACAGTTTACTTCCCTCTTAGTGAGGGGTTTTCATGGTTCAGTTCACTTTGGTTTTCACTGAAAACCAAAATTGAACAAACTAAGTTCCGTTTAAGTTTTTGTATCCTGAAACCGAACAGAAGTCCTAGCCAAACTGAACTGAATTTGTTCGGTATGGTTCAGTTTGGGTAATTGGATTGCTCTTGTCGACTTCCTAGTGATAAATCTTATGATTAAGATTATTTTATCTTTTTAAAATACATTTAATTCTTTCAACAATATTATATTTGATTCTATCACTAAAATTAAAATACAAAATACATTTATATTCATTAAGATTTTTCGTCAAAAAGTAATCTTTACGTACTTGCAAGGCGCCAATTATAAATATCTAGTAGTTAACCATAGATAAATTAATAGCAATTAGTGTTTTTAAAAAATGTTAAGCATGCTCTTATATTTATCCTTATACCCTTTAAGGTTAGTTAAAATGATACTTTTACCCATATATCGGTTTGACTGGGTTTTATACGATTTTTAAATGTATAAACCACAAACCAAATTGAACCAATCAGTTTTTTAAAATAGCAAATCGAAAATTGAATTGAATGCCACAAATTAATTGGTTCTGTTCGATTTTTCAATTTGTCAGGTCTTCATGAATACCCCTAACTGTAAACACCTTCTAGTTCAATTTGTCAGGTCTCCATAGCATATGGACAAGATGGAACTATAAACTGTCAAATCTGGTGGCCTCGACATCAAAGGAGTTTTATGCCGTCCCAAGTCAGCTGTCACCATACTCCCTCAAAGAATATTGAAAATTCAACTTGTTTGCAATTTGGTATACCATATAGGAAGAAAGAAACATAAGAATATTTAAGAACTGTCGACGTCCTGTGGAGCTTTTGTGGGAAAAATCTCAGATTTTATTTGTTACATGGGTTTCAACATAAAAAATTTCCAGGGACTATTTGGTCTTTGGCTATGTAAGTGGGACAATATACTTCAATCTTCTTCTTCTTCTTCCTTCCTCTTTTTTTTTTTTTTTTTTTTTTTTTTCCTTGTGAAAAGGGACAGTATACTTCAATCTTTGTAAAAAAGAAAAGCTCCCCTGCTAGGATACCTCATCTTGCAGGGGGATTTTACTGATATTAATATATTACTTCTAGTTTCTTTACAAAAAAAAAAAAAAAAAAGACCATTTGGAGAGCTCATGTACCCTCTAAAAGTCAAAATTATTGCCTGGAAGGAAGCTAAATTGTGCTGACATATTATAGAGTAGATTTCCTTGATGCCTTTCCCCGAGATGGTGGTTGTTGTACAAAAAGCTGGTGGAGTCTATTGAACACATTATGGTGCACTGCAAATTCATTTAGGGCATGCGTGGTCAATGAACAAGGTACTTTCAAGGAGCTACCCTTACTAAATGTTTTTGCCAGCAGGGAGCTGTGTTCAAGCAATTTAATGAACCACTGAATAGTGGTGTTTTTTGCACTCTTGTGTTTTATGGAAAGAGAGAAATGCTGGAGTGTCTCAATGAATGTGCAAGGATGAAGGTTGAGTTTGGAAGGTGCACAACAAATGGCATCACTATTGATTAGTGTTTCCAAGTTGTCATTTGGGTATAGTTTTGGAAATTGGCTTTTGGGACTGGGGTGTTCTGTCTTTTACCAGAGGACTACTCATCCCTTTAGGTGCCTGGAGGATGTATGTAGATTATACCACCTTGTAAAAAAGAAAAAGAAATGAAAAAAGAAAAGATAAAAAAATAAGCTTTATAGCAGTAGCTGTTTGTGTGACAATAGTAATGGATTAATAATCATTGAAAAAGCTGTTTCCCATTTCCATATATCACATTTTAATCCAACTCATAATCAACACGATGTTCTTTGCTGACACAGGAGCCTCTCTCATTCTAGAATCTTCAACCTTCTGTAGATGTCACGCAGATAAAAGATGTATTAATCATGAGAAAAAGTTTTGGAATTTCTGCTTCATTTAGCAGAGATCTACTAAATCAGTCTGAAATCTAGAAATACTCGACATTAGTTGTTTTTAAATTGTTTCTATCTTGCTTTTCGACGTATCTTGAAACTGGTTCAATGAATGTATTTGCCTGGGCTTGAATAGTTTCTGTTTAGTGAGCACTTCTAGTTTTTTTCTATCAGGATGTTGGTTCCATCTGTGAAGAGCTGCAGAAACTTGAAGTTCTTGATTTAAGTAAAAATTTATTCCCTCATGGAGTTATGGCTCTTCCATCACTGAAAAACATTCGTGTATTGGTTCTTAATAATTGTGCCATAACTTGGAGCCAGGTAATCTTCCGTATTTCTTATTTACTAGGTCTTCTGCTATAATTGCAAACTCATTTTTTTGTTCAAGTTGTTGGCCTGTCTCTTCATTTGACAGGTTGAAATACTAAAGCAGTCACTTGAGACAATTGAAGAACTTCACTTAATGGGCAATAGGCTGAAGAATATCATGGTTTGTACTGCTTCTCTTCAACGAAACTTTGTAGTGAACTATCGTAGTTATCTTACTTGACTTATCAAAACTGAACATTAGAATCCTCTAAAGAAGAGTTTATTAGTTGCATGACAATGGTGCAATTATCATGTGCTCTCTTATGTTATTTTATATATAAATAACTTGCTTCTGTTAAAAAAAATAATAATAATAATAATGGTGCAAGGCGCAAATGTGCTTTCTGCTCTTAGATAATTAAACAACAGCATGATCAGTACTAAAGCATGCAGTGGGGGATATTTCATTGATGTTTATTCTTTTTGATTGCTCTCTATTTCTAATGTTACCAGCAAATTTGGCACTTTGTCTGCTAATTTCAGATAAATAAAGATTTGGTCTGAGAGAGAAACATCGAAAAATACTCTCTTGGTTCCCCTTAGTAATGCTGTCTGATTATTTGAATGCCTTATTCTGCAGGTTGTTGTGTCTGCCGATTTGGCACTATTGCATAGTCCTTTTCAGATAGGTGTCTTTTTTGGTCAACTTCAATTCAAATTGATTTCAGCCTCTTTTTCTTTTAAGATAGTTTTCATCAATTTATTTGATGTTTTTAAGGAGAAAAGATATTCATTGGATTATAATTTGAAATTTGAAGAGAGTAACTATTGGAGTTATGCACCAAAACCATTTCAGCATGAAAAAAATGTGTAGGGTAGCAGTTATAAATTTCAAGAGCACTTGAACTCCTGCGAATTGTACCAACCCTTAGCATATTGACGTGTTGCTTGCTTGAATTGGTTCAACCACTCTATTGAACTATTTGTTTGGAACTCGATTATAATTTGGGAAAGAGTTAACCAAGTTTTACACTCAATCCAAGTTTGCTTAGAAGTATCTCTAGGAAACTGATGTGTACTGTAAGACTGGGAGAAAAACACTCTTTTTAGTTTGTTGTTCCTGACCTTTTAGAGGAATTAGCTCTCACAGAATCTCCAGCTTTTAATTCTATTACCCTCTAATGTTTTATAGGTCACAAAAGCTTGTACAAACTCTATGGAAAGAACTTTAGGCACTTGGGAATTTCATCCTACTTACAACCTGCTTATTTAAATTTGCTGTTTTGTTATTAAGTTTTTAAGGTACACACTAAGATGAAGAAAGGAAAATTCTCTCTCTTGTCATAACCCTGATTGTGAATGCAACTTCTGCTCCATCAAATTAAATTAGAGTCAACTTGCCTTTTTATAGACAGGAGCATTGTATGCCCTTTGTTAGTTGGTGGATCGCTGTACAATCAGGTAGAATTTTCAGCAAAGACTATATTATTCTTACAGACCTTGATTGTAGAATTTTCAACAAAGACTATATTATTCTTACAGACCTTGACAACCTAACACCACACTATTGGCACCTCCTTGTTGTGGCACTGTGTTTGCATCACGCCTTGGAGACAGTATTGTTTTACAGTTCCACTTAGTTCTTCTTTTCAGCCTCATGTTTTAACCACCACTCCTTCAGCTAGTTTGTTTTAAAATCATCTGGTACAGATCTCTCCACTTGGCTAATATGTCCAAGATGTGTCAGATTGTTAATTTTTATCTGGATTCTCCATAGGATAAGTGGAATTTTTCTCTCTATTTGGCCTCTATTCTTCTTTATACTGAAGTTTAGACAAGTGTCCATAAAATTGGTATTTGCCCATATCACTTAAACTGGAAAAATGTGAATCATGTGATTGAATTTCCGTTTTTCTTTCTAAAGTTTATTTTACTTTTCTAAGTTGCTTATGGTTTGACTGTAATCTAGATTCCTTTTTTAGATGGTTATAAATTATATCTTTCAAGTCTTTTTGCAGCCCACTATGTCTAACCATGTTCAAGGGTTTGACTCACTTCGGATTTTAAATTTGGAAGATAATTGCTTGGATAGTTGGGATGAAATTCTAAAGCTTTCTCATTTAAGAAGGTATAGGATAAAGCCGAGTGAATCCTAGAAATTTGGACTCTTGACTTTTGCACACCATTGATACAATTTCTTCTACAGCTTGGAGCAGCTACATTTGAACAAGAATGAATTGGCCCAGATCTCTTATCCCAATAATGATTTGCAAAATGATATGAATTATAGTTTTGAACAGCAAGAAAAAGGCTTTAAGCCATTTGAGAACTTGCGCTGCCTACTTCTAGGTAATATATGGAACACTATGTGATGCTTTCTCATTTTGCTCATTTAAACATCTCACATGATTCCTTTCGTTCTTTATAATTAACTATTATAACATGCTTCAGGAGATAACAAGATTGCAGATCTGGCATCTGTGGATTCCCTTAATTCTTTTCCTAATTTAATGGTGAGGTCATCTATTTTGAATGTCTCCTTGTTCTTATCCTTAGTTGATTACTTTATTGTGCATAAACAGAAGCTGTATTATCATATCTTTGTTTTCTGTATTCCCAATTTGATATGCGTTTTATGCGATTTGCTAGTTCTCATTGACTAAGATGTTTAAGATGCTACTTTGTTCGTTATCTAAATTTCATTCTAATTGCTGGTTGAAGCCTCACGGCTGGTACCTTTTTTATTTTTTTTATTTTTTGAAGTTTTTCAAAGTTAAAATCTTTGGATCACTTTTTTTGGTCAAAAAGCTTTATAAAAAGTGAAGGCTGAATGATTCTATGCACTTAATGATCTGTATTATATATGGACACACAATTTAGACTTAATTGCAACCATGCCATTCTTGAATGCTGGCTACCATTCTGCATGTTAAAACTTTGTTTGGTGAAACACAGCATGAAAACATACTACTTAAATTTGGAATTTTTGGGCCCAGGTTTTTTTCCACTATGAGCCCTATTCTAGATCAAGCCTTGTCCACTTGTCAATTAACTTTTTTGGGCCCATGTTTTAGCCTTTTTTATTTTAAATAACTAAGTGTTCTTTGTGCTTCAGTCAACTAAGCCACTTAGGCTTTAATTTCTTGAGTAGGAGATGCCCTCGCGGCCAATGGTGATAGCAAGAGTTGAACATATGAACTAACTTCATGAGGTGTCGACCTTAGTGGTAGGTCCTAATTATAGTGGTTAGTTAATATTATTAATGTTTGTTATGATATTACTTTAAATAATGTTGAGGGGTGGTTTTTGAGGTTTATCAATCCATTCATCTAGTGTGTTGTATTTTGGAGAATTTAGCCCTTCTGAATTGACTAGTTACATTATTGATTGTTGTTTCATTGAATTTTTTATTTACACAATTTGGGTTCCTATCAAATTGGTATCAGAGCAACTTGATCCAATGTCTCCGAACGTAAGTGACAACTAGATGGAAATTTTTGAGAAAGAAATGGAAGGGATGAGAATGGAGAGTATTGAGTTTAGGTACACGGTCGAATTACTTATGCAAAATGTCTCCAAGCTGATGCAATCCATGAAGGAAATGAATCGATCTATGCAGACATTGTCTTGAGCATTCACGAAAGGGGAATCAAAGGTGAATGATGGAAATACAAGCTCGTTTGTCAATCACACTCCAGCTTGACTCACAGTTTTGTGTTTTGAGCCATCCATATCCATGGGTAAGCACAATGCTGAGAGTCATGACAATCCTTCCCTTGGTGAGAGTGATGCATATTCTAGCAATGAAGGATGGCGTGGTGCACAACAGTTGGTGATTCCAATTTTTCACGATGGAAATCCAAATTGAATGTCAGATCTAGAGACAATCAAGTTCATTGGCATCAGCTACAAGAAATATTCTTCAAATCAAGGCAAGAGTTTGATCTTGGCAACTAAAGTTGTAGTGAGGATTCTTCATTAGGCGCTCGACTACTGGTTGGATTTTGATCTCTTCCACAATATGAAGCAATCAATTGTTTGGGGGTTCCGTGATTCGTTTGTTTAGAATGTCTCCCATACGCAATAGATCGAGGTAGCAATGATGTAGGGCTTGTGAGACGTTACACCAATGGCAAAATCTTCTTATCCCAGGATTTTGTTGCTTTCAAATTTGTATGCTCGCATGTATGATTCACATGAAGTGATAACTATGACGACGACGACGACGAAGAGGTGAGCGAGAGTTGAGGCAACCATGCTTATCTAGTTGCTGGTGGATAGAGCAAGTCGACCAAGAGAATTGTGATTGCAAAGGAATTTGGTATTAATGACAACAAGATGTCGAGTATGGCACATGCATTGGTGTTCAGTCCCGATGGTTGTGCACAGATCTGGTGTCTTTCTTCCATCTTCAACAACTTCAATGCCTCTACATCTATCCATGGCAATGTTCGAATTTGCAATGGTTCAATTTTGGCTTCTAGCAAGGTGACAACAAACTTTGCAACTGTAATAAGTCATAAAATTTTGAAAATTTTGAATTAAACAAACATTGGAATAATTAAATTAAAAAAACTCTATAAATCACAAAGTTTATGAAATAAAGGAAGTAGTTGAGATAAAATATATGAAATGTAGGATTTAAAAATTTTAGGAACATAAAACATGAAGATAGGACATATGACATGTCCTAAAAGTACTGCATGTTTTCTAAAATAATTAAATAAAAAATCTAGCAAAAATAACCATAGATGTATATAATATATGGTGTACAAAAATTGACAAATAATTCAATGATTTATCACATGAAATTAGTCCATTTTTTTTACTATGGAATGATGACAAGTGTCACCATAAGGATTAATAACATGATCATTTTGATGATCACAAATAGGTGACCAAGATTGGTTCTTTGTTACAATCCAAGATTCAAATTTTGAACCAACCATATAACGCCACCTTGCATGAAGAATAATCCACATGTGTAGACTTGGCCTCTACAAATATGGGGCGGCCAAGAAAAATGTTTCGTGGTAAACACAAGATACACTTTGACCATAAAAACCCGTGCGTGACTATTGAACCAATAATTGCGCACCTTCTGTGATCCATTCGACACTTGCAATTTCTTTTCCGTCAATAGGCCTTGCAATTGGGACACTCTGTCTTGTAGAATAATCATGAAATTAAAATTTTAAAAATCAAAATTTGAATTTAAAATGTAATGCACTTATCAAACAATGAGATAATCTATCAAGAACTTTCAAATAACTTATCAAGTGACTCCGCTTATCACCTCATGGAGGATGTCCCATGCACTTTATTGGAGAATGGGCTTGGCCCATTCTAAAACTATGATAAGAACTTTTAAATTAAAATTCAAAACTTAGCTGATATATGCTCAACAAATATATATATATTTTTTTGAAACAGAAACTATATTATATTAATATAAACAGTTACATCCGGATGAGATATCCGGCAAATTACAAAGATTGTAATATTTTGTCACCATTACATAGCCAATCCCAAAATTTATAACCCTTCCCTAAACTAGATGTAGAGATCCATGTGGCAAAAAGAATATTGGATCTCTCCCAAAGCTGTCTGACACTTCTATATTTCTCCCAAAAGAACCTACTTTTCCTCTCTTTCCATAAGCTGTACCAAATAGCTGGCAAAATCACCTTCCAATATTGTTGAAGGTTAGCCGCCGTCACACTATCTGGGGTTTGATAGAACCGACCGACTCTTGGAGATGTGATTGCTTCATGATGATTACTCCACTGACTCCACATACTCTTCAACATTTGGCACTCTTCAAAAATATGAGTGATCGATTCCCCGCTATTCTTGCATAATAGACACATATTTGGATTAAGATAAAGCTTTTGTTGCCTCTTCTGAATGTTATCTACAGTGTTAAACTTATTTAAGCTCACAAGCCAAATTAACATTTTGGCTTTCATAGGAGCCTTCATGTTCCAAATAAAGTTTGTTGGAACATAGACTCCATTCTGTTCTTGTGTACTGAAACTGTCTTTGAAAGACTTCACCGAGAACTGGCGGTTTTGCTAGAAGGTCCATGTAGGTTTGTCTTCAATGTCTGATTGTTGGAGCTGAAAGCTGTGAAGGAGGCTCAACATGTCACTAACTTCGTCCAGCTGATTGTCCCCAAGGTTGCTATTATATGTAAATTCCAAGCCCATTGGTTAGGGTTCATAGTAGCTGATTTGGTTAGGAATTCAGCGACTGTTCCTTCTTTTTTGTTAGATAATCTGAAAATATTTGAAAATTTATCCTTCAATTTATTCCTCCCACACCATATGTCATCCCAAAACAACACATTATCCCCTTTACCTACTTTCCATATAATGTGAGGTCTTATTTCAGTGTATAGCCGATGGATGTCCTTCCATGGGGATCTATGGCTACATAATTTGCAGATTCCTGCTTCTCTCCCAAAGTGTTTTTGACCATGTATACTTTTGACAATCCTGGCCCATAGTGTCGTTGGCTGTGCCATCATTCTCCACAACCACTTCCCTTTTAAGGCTTTGTTAATCTTCCTCAAACCCCCTATGCCCAACCCTCCTTTTGAAACATCTTTACACACTTGCTTCCAACTAACCATATTTTTGCCTTTAGTATCTTCTTCACCCTTCCATAGAAAGTTCCTCATCTGTCTTTCCATTTCATCCGCAATCTTCTTTGGTAACCTAAATAGAGACAGATAATAAGTAGGTAAAGCTTCTAGGACAAACTTGATCAAAAGCAATCTACCCCCCTTGAGAGATAGCTACGTTTCCATCCTGCTGTCCCCTTCCTTATTTAGAAAGAATTGGCTCCCAAAAGGTGGCTTTGTTTGGATTACTGCCTAGAGGCATTCCCAGATATTGGATAGGCCAAGTACCTATTGAGACTTCCATCTCTTTAGCCTAAGATTCAACTATGTGAGAGTTTATATTGATTCCCAGCAAGTTGCTTTTCTTTCCATTCACTTTCATTCCTGTAAGTAAACTAAAAGTGTGTAGGATGTTCATCATCTCTATCAGCTCCTCCTTCTTGTGAGGTATAAAAAGGAGGCAATCATCCGCGAAAAGAATATGGGTGAGGACAATGTTTTTCTTCCAAATTTTCATTCCGGGTATTTTGCCCGCTTGTCTTGCCTGTTCAATGAGTCTTGTTAAAGTATCAGCTACAACAATAAACAAGAATGGGGATAAGGGGTCACCTTGCCTTAATCCTCGAGTGCCATTAAACTTACCGCGGGGTCTACCATTGATGAAAATTGAGTAGCTAACTGAGGAAAGGCAGGCCATAATCCATCTCTGCCACCGCTCACCAAAACCCTTTTGTCTCATGACAAAGTCCAGGAATGTCCATTTGATAGAATCATAAGCTTTGGCTAGGTCTATTTTTAGCAACATACCTTCCTTTTTATGCACTCTGTGGTCTTCCAAAACTTCGTTGGCTATAAGGATGGCATCAGTAATCTTCCTATCTTTGACAAAAGCCATTTGGTACTCACTAACCGTTTTGGAAAGGACAACTCTCAGACAGTTAGCCAAAGTCTTTGCTATGATCTTGTATAAGCTCGTAGTTAGGCTTATCGGCCTATAGTCTTCCACTCTTATAACATTTATCTTTTTGGGAATCAAACATATATATGTTTCATTGACTTTCCTGTTAATTATTGCATTAGCATAAAACTCCTTCATGCACTGGATAATATCATCTTTGATTACATCCCATGATTTTTGATAGAAAGCCATAGTAAAACCATCTGGGCCAGGGGCTTTAGTGCCATTGCAGCTAAACACAACTTCCTTTTTTCTTCTTCTTCAAAATCCCTTTCTAACCATCTTCTATCCTCTTCTGAGATGCTCTGCCAGTCCAAACCATTAACCCCCCAAGTGACATTATTCTGTTCTTTGAACAGATTGGAGAAATAAGCAATTACCATATCTTGAATCTGCTTGTCACATTCCACCAGATTACCTTCTTTGTCCTCTAATTTGGTGATTGCTGCCCTGGCTTTTCTAATAGACAGTATTCTGTGAAAGAATTTTGAGTTAACATCTCAACAAATTTGACTAGTTCAAATTAAATATTAACATGTGTATGACTCCTTAGATGACCTTCTTGAAACCGTTTTCATCCCCTCAATCATTCTTTTCATTTTGCTTCCCATTTCAGCCATTGGAGAGCATACAAAACCAGCTTGTACCTAAACGTAGACCTATAAACCGGTTCCCAATATATATTTGAAATCATTCAATCAAAACCCCAAACTCGGTGTCAATCTTTCTCTATATTTCCCTCTTCAAGTTGCTGCTATTATCTACCATTCCACCATTAGAAAACGTTTAAAAACTCCTCCATAATTGGTCGCCATCCAAGACTTAAGCATGCTTTAGGTGTAAACTATACACACAAAACCGTCATCTACTTTACCTACTTTCATGCCGCCTAGACATCAAAAATCTAATATTGTTCTCTAAATTATCAAAAATCTAAACGTGGACCACAAATGGCTTAACAAAAATCTAATATTTATGGTGGTAATGGCCAAAAATCTGCTTTTTTTTTCTTCACTCAAATTGAGATATATTTCATGGGAAAAATAAGGAAAAGTAGGACTGATTTGTCACACAAAATGGGTGGTTTTACGAGAGCATACTACATGGATAAGAGAATGTTTTGTGGTGTTCTTAGAATACCTTCAATGAAGAGTTTGTTGAATGTTTCTCTTGGTTATTCTTGGCACTTCGTGATGATGCTTTGAAGGGCTAGAAATGCTAGTTTTGCTGTAGGTTGGAGGAGAAGAAAAAGATGAAAAGAAGAAGATTTATTGATGTCTAGGCGTCATGGAGATAGGTGCGGTAGATGACGATTTTGTATGTGTAGCTTACACTTAGAGCATGGTTGAATCTTGACTGAAATGGTGACTGATTTTGGGGGAGTTCTTGGACGTTTTCTAATTGTGGAAATGAAAGATAATTGCTGCAAGTTAAGAGGGAAATACTGAGAAAAATTGGGGCCAAGTTTGAGATTTTGATTAAATTATTTCAATTTTATATTGGGAACTAGTTTGTAGGTGTGAATTTGGGTACTCACTGGTTTCGTGTGCTCTAAAGGAGAATAATGAGGGAAGGGAACAGTTTCAAGATAGGCACCTATGGAGTCATGTATGTGTTACTAGTCAAATTTGTTGAGCATATGCTGGCTGATTTTTTTAATTTGAATTTCGAAGTCCTTATCTTAGCTTTGGAATGGACTAAGTCCATTCTCTAATTAAGCACATGGGACGCCCCCCATGAGGTGATAAGTGGAGTGGTCATTTGATAAGTTATTTGAAAGTTCTTAATAAGTTATCCCATTATTTGATAAACGTATCACATTTCAAAATTCAAATTTTAATTTTTAAAATTTTAATTTCATGATTATTTTCGAAGAGAGGGCGTCCTATATTTGTGAGACCAAATCGATGCATGTGGATTATTCTTTATGCAAGGTGGCATGCATTTGTGATCATCAAAGAACCTATTTTGGCCATGCATTTGTGATCATCAAAATGATCATTTTATTAATCCTTGTGGTGACACTTTTCATCATTCTATTGGTGAGAAATTGAGCTCATTGTATGTGACAAATGGCTAGATTTTAGTTGTCAATTTTTGTACACATAGTCAATATATGTACACCATATATTATGTACAGATATGATTATTTTTGCTAAATATTTTATTTGATTATTTTACATAAAATTCCGTACTTTTAGGACATGCCACTTGACACTTTGATTATGTCCTATTTTGTGAAAATTATCCACATGCCACTCTCGTGAGTTTACATAAGTTGGGTTTCAGGTAGAACGACTATTTTACTGTTGAGTGACAAAATATTTATTCTATCCCCAAGTGGTCAAAATGATTGCTTGCGTGTAAACATTCCCTATTTACTAT
This sequence comes from Tinospora cordifolia, assembly GCA_030144865.1. NCBI lineage: Eukaryota > Viridiplantae > Streptophyta > Magnoliopsida > Ranunculales > Menispermaceae > Tinospora > Tinospora cordifolia. Next base: position 23,036 of record JAJIYU010000589.1, read on the forward strand.
TATGAACTTTTATATGTTATATTTTATGTGAAATGACTATTTTATTGTTAGGTATTAAAATTATTGCTTTGCTCATGGGTGACTTTTTAGCACAGGTGTGTGAAATTTTTTTTATAAAACCCTACTATAAGTTTTAACATGTTCTATTTAATGTAGAATGACCTTTTTGTCCTTGTGTTGGTAAAATTACCATTTTACCATTGTAGGCTAAATTTTACTTTTAGGGTTTATATGTTCTATTTTCAGGTTTTATATGCCTGAAAATTTAAAATTCTACATTTCATGTGTTTAACTACTTCCTCTATTTTATAGAAATTTTATGATTTATGAAATTTATTTGTTTAATTATTTTAATGTTTGATTAATTAATTATTCAATTAAAAAGTTCCAAGAGTTTTAGTGTATCATAGTGGCAGATTGGCTACATATTCGACTTGTTTGTAGAGAAGCTTTGATTGAGTTTGCTTACAAGGCACTTTACCTGTTTGGCAAAAACAACCTGGTTTGCCAACTAGATCTCGTCTTCCTTGCAATGTCTGCCGCTTTCATACTATTTGCATGTAAGAGTAGCGACAAGCTTAATGTTGTCAATATCACCCTCATCACTGTCAAGAAGCTCCCTCCATGTCTGCTAGGTCCATGTGGCATGTCCTTGTGGCATTGATTCAACTTCAAATTATAATTGTAAGACTTTCGGGTTTGGACAAGTTTTGGATTTTATTCATTGTGGTGCTTGAGAACCCATTGGTTCTTTTTCCATGCAATTCTAGAAGTAAGAGATGGAGCTGTGTCCAAACTGGGATGGACAAGGAGATGAGGTCTTTTCTAGCACCATACTCCTGTCAGCAGGGAAGGAGAACTAGCTTTTCATGATTCTACAACCTATATTCAATATCAGATGAGTGTTGCAACAAGAGGAACAAATGGTAATTGGGTTCAGCAGGAACATTGTGATCAATACGATGCACGTGTTTAGAGTTAGTTACATGGCAAGGTTGAGATTTGAGCATGTTGCAGGAAGTGCAAAAGTGAAGACAATTTTTAATCATGTTAACATGACAATCGAAAAACAAATCACAGGGAAATGATTAGTGAAGCAACCAAAGATTGTTACATTGGTCAACAAGGATGGGTGTCTCAAGCCAATCTGCACATTATTTTGGAATGCTCTATGTGTTGGCAACCAAGGTACCGCAATTCTGATCAAGTCGAGGGTGTCACAAATTTTGCAACTTTGCAAACAGTTCTTTTCTTTCCTTCAACCTTGAGGGCTAGGTTGCTTTTGGCGGAGGAGTAATAATAGGTCCTCACTATAGTTAATAGTACTTAGGTTAGTTATGATACTAGTATAAATAATGTTGAGTGGGTGATTTTTTGGGATTACCAATCCATTCATTTAGTGAGTTGTATTTGAGAGAGTTTTAATCCTCTTGAATTGGCTAGTTACACTCTTGATTGTTGTTTCATTGAATTTCTAATTTACACAATTTGGGCTCCTATCACTTAGCCATTCGGCCAATCAAGTGTTGGTTTTGGTCTATCTTGCATTCTAAATATCTCATGCATCAAGTACTTTTCAAAATTGATCATCCTGATTGGGCTTTTGATTTACTACTTGAAGTTTTCTCGAACAAATAAGTGGAAAACTCTAGAGTTCTAAATGACCTTATTAAAAAAAGGTGCTTGATCTTCACTTTGGCAACAATCTTCTCTATCATTATCATGACACTGGATTTAGACATATCTTGACTTTGTCTTAGAAGATGTCTCGCTCGAAGGATTGAAAACTCACAAACCTCACCTAACTGAATTTTTCCCTGAGATTATGCCTTCTATCATAGTATGTCTTGTGCTAACAATTGTGTTACTCTTGTGTGCCCTTTCATTCTTGGTATCTTGAAAGAGCTTTTTGAGGGACTGTCAGGTGCAGCGGACTGTATTGAATCACATGTGGTCATGTAACAAACAAATATGTTCTTTTATTTCTCTAGTACTAAAATGGATGTCATTTTCCAGATTTCTGATGATTTTAACACAATACTTTAATATTTATTGAGAGCCAAAATTGCAACAAAGCAGGTTTTGTGCCTAAATTTCCACTAGATTTTGATGGGCAGGATTGTTGTACAGAAAAAAAATGCAATAAGAAACTACCGGTTCCTGTGGAACTTTAATTTGATGCTACTGAATAAGATGTATCTGCTATAACTAAATTCTTTACTGATCACCTCATTTAATGTGATTATGTGAAGGACATAAGGCTTTCTGAGAATCCTATAGCTGATATGAGAAAAGGAGGTAGTCCAAGATTTGTCTTGATTGCACGTCTTGCAAAAGTTCAGATATTGAATGGGAGCGAGGTAGAAAATGATTTTTTTCCCCATGAAGTTTGTTTCTGCTGTTAATTCTGATGAGATTTTATCGATATGATCTTGAAATCTTTTAGGTAAGCCCTCGTGAGCGCAAGGAATCAGAAATCCGGTGTGTAATTCTTCCTTGACCGACAGTTATTTAAATTTTTGTTTCATATCTGATAAAGAAATTGATGTATATCATTTGACTCTTGAAATCATGTGAGAATTATTTCACCATTAGTTTTTTTTTTTCTTAACTGTTTCATGATTCTTAATTCTATGGGACTTTAGTGTGAAGTTTTCCTATCTATCATGGCGTCATCTTTGAATTTTATGATTTCTTTTTTGGTAGAGGTAAGGGAGACATTTTGAAGCTTTTGCCCGGGTAGGCAAATCTGACCAACTATCAGTGATAGGGTTTCAGTTTTGGATTTTTATATTCCTTAACTGCACAGATTTACCTAAGCCCCAACATGTCTGAACTCAAATCAAGTGAGCCTTTTCCTAACTATATAGTTTATGTCAATCTACTTCCTCGATTCCACGCCGACAAGGGTAAGCCCCAACATGTCTCTCTCTCTCTCTCTCTCTCTCTCTCTCTCTCTCTCTCTCTCTTAATTATCTCTATTTATGTTGTTTTAGTTCCTTCTCTACCTTATAATTACAGCGGATTGTTTGTTGGTCAATCTTCCTAACTAGTGCCACTAAAGGTCTTTGTATGTGTCACCTTTTATTGATTTCTCTCATTTTATCTTTAGTTGGGGATAGTAGTTCCATCACTCACTTGTGCTCATTTCTAATTTTTTTTCTTTTACTATCTTGCCACATTTTTCTTAACTTTGACATATCTTTTTTCTTTTTTTTTTTTTTTTTTTTTTTTTTTGACAAGAACATAAATGTAAAAAGAAAGTTAGCATTCACCAATACAAAAAATTAGCTCAAGGAATGAGGTGCTATTGAGCCTTAAACTGAACACAAAATGGAGTCCCAACTCTTCACCCAGCCACCTACGGTGTACCCCAGTTTAGAACTATTTTCCCATGTGCTAAACTAAAGAACAGAACTCTCCCGAACAAGAATCCCCCATTACAGACATTATCAAATATTTTATCATTTCTTTTTTGTACTCCACAAAACAGCAAAAAAGATAATACTCCATTAACTCTTAATGTTTTCTTAAGTTCCCATTGGCCAGCAAACAAAAATGATCTTGTCATTTGTAGAATGGGAATAAACCACACTTCTCCCACTTCTGCATAATCTTCTGATGAAACCACACTCTTCAATAACTCTTCTATCTTTCCGTGCTGATTCGTCAGTATTTTCTAGTTAAGAAAAAGTCTATTTGCTTTTCATTAGATTCACATTTGAATGTTATTAAATTATAAATATTCATCTCCTCAATAAGGGTCACATGTGACTGCTCAATAAGGGTTTATGAGCATTTGACTCCTCTAAACATGTTGCTTGGGATTTCTACAACACATTGGTAAAAGAGGGCTTAGAGAGAATTAGCTTTGCATTAGAAACCTTCATCACAGTTAGTTTCAGCAGCTGTGTGGCAAAAGTTAAATTTTGTCTGCATGCTTGTTGCCAATAACTAAGTATTAAGATGATCAACTACTTGGCCAATGCTTTATTTATCTTGAGTTTTGTGTTATGTGATATTATGTGACTTCATGGCCATTTTGCAGATATGTCCGCCATGTTATGACAAAAATGCAAGGCAATGTGGAGGAGATTATGCACATCCACCCCAGGTAATGATTAGTGTAGAACTGGTTTTGAACCTGTTTGGATAGACGTACAAAGGAAGTGACTTTTTAGGATATATTAAGATATTATCTAACAAAAAATAAAATCCTGATTCAATTTATACATGATAGAGCTTAAAGACTGATGATTGGATCCAATGTTATTATCAGATCAAACACAATTTGACCGTCAAATTTAGTCATATGTTTGTTTTTTCATACTCATTTTTTCCACAATATACCTATATTTGGATGATATCATAGATTTCTATTTCAATAAATGCATGCGAACAAACTGACAAATATATAAGTATATGCGTACGTAGTTTCATACGTACAAAATTAAATGCACACACTTGTATGCATTCTAAAGAAATATTTGACAAGAAATAACTAAACAAATTCATTTGGGGAAGATCTGCTGGCAACAATTAGTGAAAACCCAAGAAAAGTATAGATAAGATGTTATAACCTTGCAAATTAAGATCTATGATGGTAGTATTATGGAATTTTTAGATAGAACAAATTGAGGGTGTTGAAGGATAGGATAGAGGACGCTTATGACAAAATGATATGATGCTTTACAAAGGAGAAACAAGATCCCTCTTGCTAGGCCAATATATTAGGTTGCACTTTATTTTTGTAATCTTCTAGGTTATTTTCTTTTCTTCTTTATGGTGTGTGCATGCAGGGGTGTGTGCGCTCAGGCACACTCGTGTGTGTGTAAAACTATAAATAAACATTTCATCAAGTTGGATTTAGTGATATCTAATTTCTATTTGAATCTTGACCTGATGTTTGTATCGTGTATTAACATGATCAATGAGATAAATTTCATACCCCTGAGGATATTGACTTGGATGATATCTACTTTTTTATAGCTTTGTATTTAAGATGTACCCATATTCTAGTGTGCGCATGTAAGGAGTCTTGTGCCATGATGCAGGAGCCTCAATAAATTATAGTGTTGGTGGTGGTCAGTTTTTCCTGTGCTTCTCTATGGTGTATTCAGAAATGTGTCAAAGCTGGTTTTAGAATGACCAGCACCATGGTAGTGGCTGCCAGGTAAAATTAGAAATCACTGCAGTTGGGGTTGGGATATTCCCAATTTGATTATGAAAAAGAAAGAAAATTGGTGTAAGATGGCTCAGATATATACGATAAAAGACAGACAGATAAGCCAGTTCAGTACTTAAGGAGAATGGCACAGTAAGTATTCATGGGTCTATGCCTCTTTTAGCTTGGTGGAGTTCTGTTTGTTGAGACTGGTGTTGAAGCTGGAATAACTGCTTGCACAGTAATGATGAGATCGTTAGAATAGGGATTGGAAGTTATTAGTCAGTAAGTGTGGGGTGTAGTGAGAGGGTTATCCTTGGTCTTGCTCAGGTGGTAGCAGTCTGTAAGCTTGGGGTATTTGAAGCATTTCAGGTGCTATCTCATATGTAGCATTTATTTATATTAATCAATATACATCCTTTATTTTGGATAAGAAAAAAGTATTTTTGGTAATAATTGTGGAAGTAAGAAAGCTAAAATAGCATAAATAGGGAGAATTAAGAAAGGCATAGCTACTTGTGATATAATTGAAAATTTGGCATTGGGATAGAATAGAGTGGAGGAAAAAGGATTCAAGTAGCCAATTTCATCTGTTGGGAAAGGCTTTATTAAGTCAAATACCTTCTGAGGCTCAACCCTACAGAGATAAGATTAAAAATCAAGTCACCCTGGGTTGTACATTTTTTTTTTTTTTTTGGAATTCTGTCATGATTTGGTACTTCCAGAAGTTTCAGAACAGCCAGTTTTATTGAAGCTTTATTCACCAAATGTTTCCACCTTTCAGATCATTTTCAAGTGGCCCCTATTGATCCATGTCAAATGCATCTTTTCTCTATCCTTTAGGAATCTCAATAATTTTGTGCTTGTGTGTACTTTAATATTATTAATGCCTAAATTAACCAGGGTTTGGATGATATGCAATGGCAGATTTGCAGAGCTTAAAACAATACATGGAATTGAAGATGAAAAGCCATCTATGGAACTGACAGCTCCTCAGAAAATGGCTTCAGGACTTATTGGTATGGACTTAACCTTATCAGGTTTATCTTTGGGCCCTTCAAGATCCCACATCAAAGTTTTGATGATATATTTTTCCTTGAGCAGCCATCACTTTGAAATGCATTGGGGCTTCCATTGGGGAAAAACCACCAATGACAAAGAAATTGCCAGCCACTACCACGGTAATACACCTTACTAGTTACCACGAGCACATTTCTGATCCCCCTTTTGAAATCCAGATTTTCTATGTCGATGCACTATAAACTTCGAAACAGGTTGGCAAGCTAAAGGTTCTGTGTGAGAGCTTCTTTAAGCTGAAAGGAATAAAGCTGAAATTGTTTCTTCAAGAAGAGGTTTGTGTTAAAATAATAATTTCTTTTTAGCCAACTTACTGTTGATAATAGTTCACACACCTCGTGCTCATAACACATCTACCTAAGAAAGTGATGTGCCACATTATGGTTGGTTCTAAATCAAAGTTACTACCCCAATGAGGAGCAATTCCTATGATGACCCAATCATATGATCTAAGGATAAAACAGTCAACTTAGTCTATGGCATGCTCGAAAAGGAAATATCTTGAAGGTTCTAGAAGTCCTCTTATGCAAGAAAATCAACAGCATTAATTCCTGGAAGGTTTTAGTTTGCAAGATATTGCTTTAATTTCAAAGTTTCCTTTCTTTATTTTCATAGCATGTAGCTTTCTTTTTATTTTTATATCCTGTAGTTTCCTTTTTATATTTCAATAGAATGTAGTTTCCTTTTTATATTTCAATAGAATGTAGTTTCCTTTTTATACTTCAATACTACGTAGTTTCCTTTTTATATTTTAAGAAGGTTTGAATTTATTTTAATTGATTGTATAGGATTTAATTTCATTTTCTTTTGTGAAGGCCTTGCCCATTTCTTTCACTATAAATAGGTGACCTCATACATGTAATTTCATCAATTGAATACTGAACAATAAAGTTGCTGATTATTTTCTCTTATTTAAGTCTCTCTTGGTGGCAAATTGAGTGACTTATCTTTTTCATCCGCTAAAGTGACATCCAACCCTCGGTTTATTATGGTGACTATACTTACCAATCAACTGAAGATTCTCTCTCTATCTGTTTAACTTCAGCCCTTGAGTTTCTATATTTACCTAATTTTCTTGTTCCCTTGATTTTATTTTCAATAAAGCTCGTTAGAAAGAACCTAAAGTGCTGAGATACCCATTCATATACGTATACAACTAGTAAGAAACTGCTTTTGGTTGTGACATAGGGCGTTGAAATAAATATTAAACATATTGAAACAAAATAATTGATAGAAGTGAACAATCCTCTTATTTTTATTATTATTTTTGTTTTCATTTTTTTTTTTTGCATGCATTTACTACATGCTTTTTTTAAAAGAATTTACATGAGCATTTCTGGACGATATTATGAAAAAAAAGGGCAATAAGGTCTTATAAATTAGTTGTATGCTGATGAATAAAATTGCATGACAGGCATCACCATTCCCATTGTTACTTGATGATGAAATGGCCTCTTTGATTGACCTTGGCGTGGGCAACGATGGGACCATTTTAATTGATCAAGGGGATTAGGTATGTAGACTTAAGAATTGGATTACTTACTCTTTCCTGCGACCTTCTCTCTTGCATTTTTCTTTATTATTTTTCAATCATATGCTTGTATACCTCTCCTCAAAAGAAAAAGGAAAGGACAAAAGAGTCACTTATTGTTCCAAGTTCTTTAAATAGCCCGACAAACCCAGTTCTTTGTCTTAGCACATTATTCATGTGATTGTAGGAGGATATTTTGGAGATGGCTGCTACTTGGGATGCCCCCTCAAAATTTGCTGGTGGTTTCTCGGTTAGTGAATTGCATAGAGATTGAAGGTTTTGCTTATGTGTGGGTGGTGAGGCCTAGTGGTGATCAATAACTTTTTGTATTGGTCTTTGGTGTATTTACCTTTTTTTTCTTTTATTCAACTATATAATTATACTTGTCTTCTTTCCAAAACATTCAATGTTTAGTAGGATGCTTATTTCAGAGTAAAGGCAGCATTTCTTCTTAGAAGTTTATAGCGCTGTTTCATATGTACAACAATCTAGCAGTGTTGATCATTCATGTATTCCATTTCATGCAGAACAGAATCAGGGTCAACCATATATCCTCCAAGCTTCATCTGCATAAACAATTCATGCAGTCTAACATGTATTTCATGTGTTTGTGGATGTGAATTATCATTTGCTCCAAACTCATGAATCACATTATCCACTTCAATCCAACTCTTCCCAACTTCCTTCTGCACCCCGTTCTCCTTCATCAATTTCCTCACTTCAAAAACATCTTTCCACCTTCCATGAGCTGCATATATGTTTGAAAGTAGTACATATGCTGCAGAATCACCAGGCTCTAATTCCAGTATCCTTTTCATAGATCTCTCCCCTCGAGGAAGATCACCATGGCCGCGGCAGGCACTTAGCAACATTCGCCACACCAAAGCATTGGGCTTGTATGGCATGTCTTCTATGAGATTCTCTGCTTCCTCCAGCCTTCCTGCTCGCGCTAGTATGTCCACCATGCAAGCATAATGCTCAAGCCCTGGTTTGATCCCATATTTTTCTTTCATCAACGCAAAATAATTCTCTGCTTGTTTGGTGAAACCAGCATGGCTGCAAGCAGTCAGTAAAGCCACAAATGTAATGCCGTTTGGTTTTATTTCCATGCTTTCCATTTGGTTAAAAAGTGCAAGAGCTAGGCTGGTGTGCCCATTTTGCGCATAACACACGATCATCGCAGTCCAAGTGACTAGAGATTTACTCATTTCGAGCCTGTAGAAAACTTTCTCTGCTTCCTCTATGTTCCCGAAATTGGAATACATTGTTATAAGAGCATTGGCCACAGCAATATCTGCAGTTACTCTTGATTTTAAGATCAGGCAGTGAACTTGTCTGCCTTGTTGTATAGCCATTGCATCAGAACATGCTGAAAGAATTGCAGCAAAAGTAAAGTTATCTGGTTCCAAGTTTTGTATCCTCATAGAGCTGAAGAGTTTGAGGGCATTGTGAGCATCACTGTTCTGCAAAAAACCAACAATCATTGAATTCCACGCTATCAAATCTTTCAATTCTATTTCATCGAACACTTGCTCAGCTTCCAATATAAACCTGTTCTTGGAATACATGTCAACAAGAGAACTTCCCACAAGAGCACTCAATTCCTTTTTCCCCTTGGTTTTGATCAAGCTTCCATAAACAGCCTTCCCGGTTTGATACCAACCAAGTGTTGTACAAGCTTCAAGGATTCCCACATAGGTGAATTCATCAGGTATGGTTCCCGAGAGCTTCATTTCCTGAAAAAAAACCAAAGCTTGTTCAAATCTCTCGTTTTGCACATAGGAATAAAGCATGGAATTCCAAGATATAAGATCAGGTTTCTCAATGTTTGCGAAAGCCTGTAAAGAGCAACTGAATTCTCCATGTTTGGAATACATGGTTATGAGATTATTTCCAACCAAAGTATCCATGCATGATCCTGATTTAATAGCAAGGACATGAAGCTGCTTACCCTCTTCAATTCTTGGTTGAGATTGAATAGCCATTCCTTTAAGCAGGTTGGCTATGGTAAACTTATCTGGATCAATGGCTTCATTTTTCATTTGCACAAAAAGTTCTAAACTTTCTTCAATGCACCCATTCTCTATGTATGCGGCTATCATTGCGTTCCAAGCAACAACGTTTCTTTCAGGCATCCTACTGAAAACCAGGTATGCATCTCTGAGATTTTGGTCTCTTGCATAAGCATTTACAAGAGAAGTCATCACAAAAACATTAGAATCAAAGCCGGATTTGATAATCTGACCATGAATCACCCTAACCATTTCTACATTACATGATTTAAGGATGGTTCCAAAGGCAAATTCGTTAGGACCTAAACCTGAGAGTTGCATCTCTGAGAACAAAACCATAGCTTCATTGCTATATCCATTTTGAGCATAAGCAGTTATTAGGGAATTCCAAGTGACTTCATCCCATCCCACCATGCTTTCATACACAGTTTCAGCTCTTTCAAGGTTACCCAATTTTGCATACATATTGATCAGAGCATTTCCCAACTTCACATCATGGTAAAGCCCTGTTTTTACCACATGGGTGTGAATCTGTTGTCCATGTTCTGGATTCCCTAAACCAACAGCAGCTGTTAAAACAGACAAAAAAGTCATTTTGTTCGGCGAAAGTGATCCGGTCTCAGTCATCAAGGAGAAGAGACAAAAGGCTTCTTGAAACTGTTGATTTAAGCAATACCCGGAGATCATTGCATTCCAGGACACGCAATTTCTCTCAAGCATGCCATTGAACACCTCTAGTGCTGCTTCCATGTCTCCACACTTGGCATAAAAATTAATGAACTGATTCTCCAAGAAAATGCTAGGCTTATGGCCAGTTCTGGCCATGTGGGAATGTAATTGAGATCCTTCATACAGTGCTTTGTTGGAAATACAGATTGAAATAAGAGAATTGTATAAACTAGAATCAAGTGGGGTTTTAGTTTCTGAAGATGATTCCAAAAAATGTGTTACGTCCTCTAAGCTATTTAGGCTCTTTGCAGGAAGATGAGGTGGTTGTTGTTGTAGTGGTGGTGCTTCCTTCTCGGTTCGATGATGCCTTGTTTGCATCACCTGCAATTGAATTATAGTGATAGGATGAAAAAGGAAGAAAAGTGGGATTGATGAAGAAGGTGAAGAGGTGCTGTACCTTGGGAGGTGGGCATGCTCTTCTGCAATGAAAAGATGGTGGTGTCTGGTTCCAAGTTCTTCTTGCTTCCATCCCACAAGTCAAGGCTGTAGGAGTAGTAGCAGTTGTAGTCATGGCTTCTATCCATAGAAGGCGAGAAGGTACTGTTAGGGGTCTCGGATTTTTTCAAGAATTCTTAAACTAGTATTCCCGCATGAGGAACTTTAAAAAGGAAAAAGGAAACAAATAAAGAATAAGTAAATAAAGAAAAAATGGAAGAAAAATGGGTGGCCCATATTGAATGAGTTCTGGATGAAATATCTTGTGTTTAATGGATTTCAAGACTTCACTTCTTTTTATTCTTTTTGAAGAACAATGCTACAAAATTTAATTTTAAACAGGAAATGTTCCAATATACATTATAATTATTAAATAAATAAACATATATTTAAATATATATATATATATATATATAATAACAATACATTATATATTATGGTATTTAATATTCAGAATTAAATTTATTTGATAATACTCTCTTTTTAAAACGTGGAATGCAGCAATAATAATAGAAAACTGACATTAGTATATGATGTCTTGCAATAAACTAATATTTTAAAAATATTGTGAAGATTTCTCAAAAGAATTTATTTACAAGAGATTAGTATGATATAACTTATCCAGCTGTGAATTTTTACAACTTACTACCTCTAACTAAAATTTCCACCAAAGCAAATTGTCTCATATAGATGCCTGTATAACTGTAGCTCTATTAAAAAATGTCCTAGAGCACTTTCCTTAGCACTAGGAAAGCAAGATACTATTTAAACAGAGTTAATTCATAACAATAAAACAAATTCAATTGCTAAAAATCATGTTAACTGATTCTTAAAATCAAGCACGATAAAAACAACTAAAGAATTTAAAGATGGATAGTTGACTTAGTGTGAAACTTGGTTAAAAAATATGTCAAGCGAGAATTTGATTTCCACTCATACTGAATGTGTGCCCCTCTTACAACGATATTCTTACCCTTGCAAATGGGTTAATGGGTAAGTTATTCTAAATTTAAAGAGGATGATGTTCAAATCACGTACAAAGTTCGAGTAGTGATTAGTTTCAAAATGTGCAAAAGTTAGTCTAAGAACACATTTTGTGAATGAAACAACTAAAGACTTAGTCCATTGCCCGATTATTTAGCAGCAACATTAGTCACACTTCCAACACTCCTCCTTAACTTAGTAGTTGCACGGCCTAAGTTGTTTGTTTACTTATGTTTCAGCTTTGATCACTGCTACCAGGAGATCATCTGACATAAACAAAAACTACAATTAACATAGCTTTGAATTTGTTAGAGGTAGTTGTTATTGTTTGAGGTAGCTATGAAGATATTCATCAATCTTGCTGTACAGACCCTAGGAGCTTCTAGACCAACTAATGTGATTTGTATATCTTTTCCCAACAATTTTGTGGTTGGAGATTTTATAAGCTCTCCAAGAGCTGCCATATCCAGTGAAAGCTCCCGGCCCAGTTCCGACTTCTTATCGATTTTCACTCTTTTCACCTGTGGCACATAGAACCAAAGAAATTTTTTTTTTTTTTTTTTAATTTTGTAAGTCTAGCTTGTAACCAACTTTAGATGGAGTTCTTCTCTACAAAACTCTAGTTGGCAACCTATCCATCAACAAAACCACAGTGTTGGCAGTGTTAGCTTAAAAAAAGGTTAGACATTAATTTTATTTATTTATTTATTAATAACTTAAAAAAATAATATATTTTTTTATTTATTAATAAGTTGAGCACTTATTTTTAGGTTCTAACTTATCATTTTGTTCTAAGCCCGTAAAAACATAGAACCAGCCCTGGCTCTAACCTTTGATTTCCTAGTAGTTCTTGAGATGAGACAGCGTAGGAATTGCTTGCAATGTAGCTAAACAATCCACCACATTGGAAGTGAGTGGATATCTATCTTTCTCTACAAGCTAGCAAATAGTTGTCTTGGTCGTCTCTAGACAAAAGACTAGAGTTTCTCTGGTGCAACATGGAATCACAATGTAGTCTTGCCACACACAAGCATATATGAGTTCTAAAATCATATTAATTTGAGAATGTGTGGTGATTATGGTAATTTGATGAATTTTCAATTCAAGCATTCATTTTTAATAAAATAAATTATTAAAATATGATTAATTGTTCAAAATAGTGGTTTAAATTATATCTTTAAAATTTTCCTGAGTTAATTTTGGGGAAAAGAAAAAGAATATTAGATTTTTATTATTTATATGATTTAAATAGAATTAATGTTCCATGATTACTTTTCTTATTATTTATTTATTTATTTGGGGTTGATATTTATGTATTAAATTGATCGGTTAAATTAATAAATGAAGTAGACCTCTACCAACACACAAGTTAGAAATTTGGGATACTTAGATTCCTAAGGAAGAAACTAAAGAAGAAGAGTTGGAGAGGAGTGCAATAGCTACACAAGCAGTGTTGCAAAACGGAAGGGGCGTTATTTGTGATCAAAATTGGCACATCTAATGTGTAATTTAAGCTAAATATTAAGTGGGTCCATTAAGTATTTATGGGTAGGACCAGGTTGGTTATTAATCTCTGATATATAAAAATTAAGATTGTGTCATTATTTAGCTAAAATAATTAATATATTAATTGAAAATTTGGGTGTAAAGTAGTCTATTTAATGTGCAAGTTAGTAAGGTTGGCCCTTTTGAAAACAAAATGATTTGTTCCACGAAGGAAAAAGAGAAGTTTAAACTCTAACTTATAAGAGTTGTTATGATCGTGCACCACTTGAATTTACACAAACTCAAAAGCATCATCGTGCACTGAGACATAAGGTACATTGGGTACACAAGAGGCATATCAGTTGGTTGAGATTGTCCAAGGCGAAATGCCCATATTTGACGGATCGTGATTTAACAGGAACTGATATGAGTACGTCAATCGAGACTACTAAATAGTGACGACTAATATTTTCGGGGACTCAGATCAAAATAGTAAATGAGAGTCTCAAAAATAAAGGTTCAATTAATTAACAAATTTTTTATAAAAATTTTTAATATATATATATGGCTTTCGAAAATAAGGGGCCTAAAAAGTGATTGGGACCAAGGCCATCGTATTTTGGCCCTGCCTCAAGGGGACCAGCCCTGCTAATAAAATGCATTTAATTGGATAGATATGATGCATCAACTCAAGATTAAAGATAATCATAGTTGTTAGAACGTAACCAAATTTAAATTGTGCGATCTAATGATATGTAATGAGATACATTGATCAATACCATCAAAAATCATATCTAAAGGCTAAGATTGGAATGGTGTAGCAAATGGAATCATAATCAATCACCGTTAGCTTATAAATAGGGGCTCTTCTCTCATATTCTTTTCAATCCAAAAATTTTAAAAAATAAAAAAAAAAAAAAAAAAGATTTTGGTATAACTATTTCTATGATTTTAAGAGACACATATCAAAAACTGTGAGCACTCATTATCCTTAGAGGGTTAGACACATATCAAAAACTCTAACTCAAGAATCAAATTTAGGCCTTAAAAGAAACCCTTATTCAACAACAAGAACCTTTCTATAATGACAGGCCACCCTACCATGCCATTAGACCTTAAGAAAATAATAACAATAATAATAATAAAAGTTATTCTGATGTGTTTCTTTCTTTTTTTCAATTTTATTGTCCTTAATAAATAAATAATTCAAGGAAATCTTATGATTCAGTTGAACTTATTTTACAAAATATTACTAAAAAAAGACATTTTAAAAAAAAAATGAAATAAATAAAAGAAACTAAACCTTTTAAATACATTTAAACATAATAAATAGAAATGCTTTGATTCAGTGCCACGTCATTTCTTTTCTGAAATTCATGTTTTTTTAATTAGTGCGTCATCCAGGCACGTCACACTCACACACAAAGTATTTCACCAGCACATGACGTCACTCCACTGGACCCATGGTTACATATATATAAATGTATAAATGTTCTCGTGAGTACTCACGGGAAAGTATACTTGTCAATTATAAATTTTTATTTAATAAGAAATATGAATCTGATCCTTATAGTAATATTTTTTTCATTTTTTTAATGTGATTTTTAACCTACTTTTTACCTAATTTAAAATTAATTATTTTTTAAATTACCATAAAGACTAAATAATAAAACTCTCTTTGAAAAATATATTAAATCTCTTATATTCCTCCAAACAAACCCTCGCGACACCCAATTGAAATTATATAAGAACTAATAGTTGTGAGTATTTTATTTGTATGAAAATTTTAATATCAGCATTTCTTATTTTCATAGCCCAAAAAAAAATCACTAAAGAAAAAGAAAAAGTTGTATGGATAATATTGTTTGTTTAATCCCGTTACTTGCGGAACTGCCTATTCCTGACACATTACTTGTCCCTCTCACTTAACCAAAGAATCATTTCATAACGCCAAGACCAAAAACAGAAACACAAAAGTTTCCCGTGCTTCCCCACAATCATTTGTATACATACATGTCCTCCGACTTCCAACTCCCAACTGTCCATATCCCAGCTAGCTCTCCCTCCAGTAGCCCACAATCATGTCGGACGACGACACGATCCACAAAGGGCTCATCGATAGTAATTGCCAGTGCTGCAACACCGGCGTTGAGGAGGACGGCGACAGCGACGGTGACAGTGACGGCATCGACAACTCCCACGTCATGTTCCTCGTGAACGCCATCCTCTGCAACACCGCCTATCTCAACTTCCTCTTACCGACCACCACAATGCTGGTCTTCACCATCTTCTCCCCGCTCATCACAAACGAGGGCCATTGCGATGCTATAAACAGATGGGAAATGGGTGCGTTCGTGCTGGTACTAGCGGCCTCCTGTCTCTTCCTTAGCTTAACGGACAGTTTCAAAACAGCTTCGGGAAGGGTATACTATGGGGTTGCGACTTGGAATGGGATATGGACGTTTAGTGGGAGGAAGAGGAGACCAATTATGCCGTCGGATTATAGGCTTAGATGGTCTGATCTGTTCCATGCGGGGTTGTGTTTGGTTGCTTTTCTTACTTATGCTGGGTTTAATTACTACGTTTATTTGTGTTTTTATCCATGGTTGCCGAGGATGGTGAGGGATGTTGTCCCTCTGGCTGCTGGGTTTGTGGTGAGTGTTTTGTTTGTGGCGTATCCTTCGAAGAGAAGGGGAATTGGTTACCCTTTCTTTTTGCAAAGGGATGGTATATATTATAGGATGTGAGATCAACTATGACTTGCTAACGTGTGTGATTTTATTTATATCTCCCTTAAAAATTATTTTTATGATATCCAACTCACTTAGGTAAAGTAACCTGAGTTATCTTTTTTTTTTTTTATTGTAGATATGAATAGTTAATAATTAATCTACTTACGACGATATGCATACTTAGACTATTATTTGACAACTATAGTTTTTGAGTCAAGTAACTTCTAACATAGTGTTAGAACAAAATTTATTTAGTAGGTCTTGTATTTGAACCTTATTGTCTTTGATTTTCTCATTTATCTGTCATTTTTCATCCCTATTATAAATTAAGTCTATTTGAACCTTATTTACACACAACTTGTTTACAGGCTTTAATTATCCGAATTTTCTGTTATATCAAGCCATTGCCCATTTGCTTGATTTCATCTCTGTATAATTTCCACAGTTCAATTTTTTGATCTTTTATTGGTTTTATTTTCATCTCCAATTAATGTATGTTATATTTAAATTTATGAGGGGATCATAAATGTTATCATCTTTTATTCATTTATTTATTAACCTTTGGTAACATACGTTAAAACAGAAATTTAGGGTTAAAAAATGGTGGGCAATGCAAGTTTTTTTTTTTATTTTCTTAATAGAAATTGGGGTTAATATCATGCCTCTTTTTCTTTTCCTTCTTTTTATTTAAATTTAGATGCTTTCTTAATTGTAATTGTTAGGTTGATTTAACTTCATTTTTTATTTTTAGTTTTCAAATTTTCAAAGTAATTCGTTTGATCATCAGCTCAATTTTGTTTATTTCTCTATTTTTTTGTTACAATTCATTTCCGAGTAAGTTACAGTTAAATAATAATAATAATAATGTTGACAGATGTAATTTTTTAGAGGAACTAACACCGTTAACAGACCAATAGATGTTTTTAAAGGGCAATAGTATGTAAACCATATTTTGAAGACCAACCGCTACCACATGCTTATAGATAAATAAATGCATATCACCTACATCATATTTTAAAAATCTTGGCATTGAAAATAAAATTTACGTTATACTCATTTTTGTAAACTTTATTTTGTTGGTGTTAGTAAATGTTGTTTAAATAAAAAAATTAATGCGTAACTTAAATTGTGCACCATAACCGCTAGATTCATTAAATTAAATTGATTATCTTTTGTGGAAAGACGATTAACAAGGGGAGAAATTTTCCTATATAGTATATTTTTGCTCAATCCTATTTACTACTGTTCTATTAAAAATAAAACTATTCACGAACTCACTTGCTATATATCATCCACGTTGGGCTATTAACGTCTTTGTTGTCTCATACAGAATAACACGACATATTTTTCCCAAACTTACTCTACCAACAGATCGAACGTGTCCTCCGTACACCATTAAGCTTGAGATTGGAAGTACAAACTATGGCATTAGAGTTAACAGCATTGTGCAGCTCAGCAAGAAGGGAAGTATCATAACTAAAATTCCCAAATTACACAGTAAAAACCCTAAACCGATTCCTACTAATTTAGTTGCTCGAAATACCTGAACTGCAGTCAACTCGCTACTAATGGTGGGTGCCATACATCTGGTTTGAATCGTATTGGGCAGCAGCATATCCAGGTTGTGGCGATACGTTCTTGGCATAACCAGGTGGCGCAGCTGCCGGGACACTTCCATAGCCACCAGCTTGAGCCACTGCCTGCTGCTCATAGCCTTGCTGGTTTGCAGCCGGTGCCTGCTGTGCATAGCCTGCTTGACCACTTTGTGCTGCATTGTATGCTGCTGCTGGTGCATTGCCATAACCACCATCAGCTGGAGCTTGGTAAACATAGCCAGGTGCATTAGAAGCCGGTTGCTCGCCATAACCTTGTTGTGAAGATGAATATGCCGGCCCGTACCCGCCACCTGGTTGTCCACTTTGGGCATAGCCTTGAGCCATTTGACTGACTGGTTGACCATATCCAGGCATGGTTTGTGCACTCTGCTGAGGATAACCAGGACCAGGTGCAGCAAGAGATTGGGGCTGATTGTAACCATCAGCTGAAGGGACAGATCCATATGGATATGGCTGCTGCTGTGCAGGTCCACCTGATGCATAAGGATAAGCCTGCTGTGAAGGTGCTGTCTGTCCATATGGGTGAGTTGCAGGGTTAGGATTTTGGTACGGCATTTCTCCAGGTTGAGCAGGCCTAGGAGGGCCATAAGCCTGTGTACCCTGTGAAGGCATTCCATAAGCCTGTGGTCTTGCATATGGTTGTTGGCCATAGCCAGGTTGTGTATTAGCCTGCGAATAAACACCTGGTTGAGGATTTCCATGCCCTCCATAGGCAGGCTGAGCTGGACCTTGATTAGCATATTTTGGATCATCATATCCATGACCATAACCCTGCTGCGGGTGTGCTGATTGTGGGTATGGCATGGGCTGCCCATAATCCGGACCTTGTGGCTGGCCATAGTTGTAGTTGACTTGGGAAGGAGGTGCACCAGCACCACCAGATGCAGCTAGAGCATTGGAAGCTGGGTTAGAAGCTGAAGCATCATGCATATGACCACCTTGTGAGTAGTAATCATAACCACCACCTTGAGGTCCATGCATGGGGCCAGAAGGTCTTTGATCCCATCCTGCGTTGAAGCTGGCTCTAGGATTAGGTTGCTGCGGTGGGTAACCACCATACACTGAAGGCGGGTATTGAGGGTTCTGATGAGATGGATACATTCCACGTGGATGATGATAATTATAGCCTGTTGGTTGTGCTGATGGTGGAGCACGAGGGCCCCACTGAGGTGGACCATGTGATCCACGAGGCCGATGTGGTTGCTGATTATAACCACCACCAGAGTGATGTGAAGGCCTCACAACCTTAATAAAGCAAAACAAGATAATATATTAATTACAAACAAAATAATCAAGAGAAAGAGTTCAGTATGACAAAATAAAGGATGAGACAAGATTGAGACTTGCGCTCATCACTCAACATAAATATATTATGATCGAAGTGAAAGAATAAACTCAATAAAGTAATAACATATCCAAATTTGATTTTTGATCAATTTCTATATCAGCTAAAATATGAAGGTCAAGTAGCATATTTAAGATGGATGATGTGTAAATAATATCAGGAAGAAGAGAGATCTTATAACAGGGGCAATAACATGAAAGTACCAAAAACAATAGTGGCCACATAAATTTTCATAATAATACAACTACACAAAATGTGAAACTGAATGAACATAAATATGATAGTCTCAAGCCAGAACAGTATCTATAATTTCTATTGAGTACAAAATATAATACATGCCCTTATGTTCCAAATCATTCTATCATAATATTAGAGGAAAAAGAATCATGCTTGGCATAAGGTCGAAGGATATCAAGATAGGTTCAAACCTAGAGCAACATGCCTCCTCAAGTATTTTGGATTATTGTTAACAAATTCAAATATAAATGAGACTCCCCAGGCAGATTTTAAAAAACTGCACTCTCCAAAGGGCCTTTTGAAGTGGGAGAGCTCATAACACTGCAAAATGAGGAATCAAGCAACTATTCTATCAAAACCTAAACTTAAAAAAATCTCAGATCACAAAGGAAAATATCCTTCAAGATTAAGAAATAAATCTTCCATAAGAGCATTATTTCAGGTCAAATCGCCAATTAGACCTGAATCCACCATATATCTTCATCATTACAAGGCATGCCATCCCTAAAATTCTTTTCTACTTGCTTAGAAATGAAGTATTGGAAAAAATTAAACAAAAATATGGAAGTAGAATTTGTCCGTGTTGAAGTACTTTCCTGAAAACCGAAAGACACAAAAAAGGAGAAGCAGAATCTTCATTAACTTCCATCAAGATCACGAACGTTCGTACAGTAAAAACATCACCGCATAGCTCCGCTCACTGCTCCCTCCAAATCTTTCACAATTTCAACAAGTACTCAAATTTATATGGAGGCACGTTAAATAATGGTATTTCCCAGATAGAACTAAATCTAAATTTCTTCATCAATAATTGCTCACACAAGCTTCAATCTCTCATTTAAAAAACACCCCAAGCACCGACATTAGTTGCCAGATCTCATCATCCATAGATATTTCATTAGAAGAATTCCAAGGCAATAAGCTGAACTAGACCTTCTGGAATGCAATCTAGATGAATCCTCATAATAAAAATTTACTAATTGGCTAAATAGTTCCTCAAAACATAAAACTCAAATAAACTTCTGTTGATGATGCCAAATCAGGACTTTCAACCATACCACTACATTAAAGACATCCTTCCACACAATTAAAACAGAAAAACTAAAAAACAGGAAATATTTCATTCTTATCTTCTTGCTGCACTCCATTGATTGCAACACGTAAAAACTCACTGTCCAAATGAGAAAGGGGAACAAGCGCTCTTATTTGCAAGCTTCCTAGTAAATAATAGAAGATTTGGATTGTACGACTGCTGGAAGTAAAAAAATAAATCACAGCAGATTCTAAGCATGATCCCCATCTTTAAAGGGTCTCAAACTCGATCATCAAAACTTTCCAAGTTTCAAATTTTGGATATTAAATTCTTCTCCCAAAATACTAGATGTCTTCCTATCATTCATCTAAATATATGGTTTTGCCAAGTAATTCAAACTATGAGCAAATGCAAATGCATATAATATGGTTGTTCATCAAGGTAATATTCAGCATTAGAGATGTTTTACAATAGAAACAACAGTATGCAAGATTTTCCTAAGGATCATCAGGGACTGCCAGTAAAATTTCATATAGTGTTGTCACAACAAGTTCATAAAGTCAAACATAACATCTAATAGGAGATGACATTAAAAGAATAGTGAAACTAGACATTTATGATTTCCAACAAGCACATGTCGAATTAAACAGAACAGGAAAAAAAAAGTAACTTCAAGTCAACGAAAAATAATATTAAACATCTGGTGTGAATACACAGGGCATTTTAGACATCAACTTCACTATCTTAAGACTCAACACTCAGAAAATTACATATATACATCCTAGAAACACCAGCTCTCTCAAACAATGTTACTTGCACCTCAAGGACAATTTCAGGCTAAGGAAGATAAGCTTGATGTTTTAACATAGCATTAGGAGACAGGAATCAAAGAACTTGGGAGTTGCTGTACAACATCAGAAGTACTCTATGAACAGATCTTAAATAGATAACATGACAATTTTTTAAACAGTATGTTATACTTAAATGTCAATTACAGGACAAATATGCAGTGATTAAAATAGCTCAACGAGGACTTCATCATCAGGGACAACACTTCTCTTGCAACACATGGTTCATGCACAGAACATGTGGTGCACTAAAGACTAAATAGTACTATGGCTATAATGATACAGTGGGTTTTTAATTTTCAAATCTCAAAGCAATCTTACCAACTATGAACATTCTGCAATTGCGAGGTTAAATGCCTGATACCTCTCTTCAGTGGACGACAATGAGGAATGGTTGTCTATGGCTACACCATGAAACCAATGTTGAACCCCATGTGAAAGGCAATAGCCAAATCTGCATTGTGAAAGCCAACCAATACGAAATAGGCACCTTCAACATAAATAAACCATGGCAACTGCTTCCAAGCTACATTCAAGTGATCTTCATATGGATCATACATGATTATGGAAAGCCTCAAGGACTGTTACTAAATTTTTTTGAGGAAAAAACAAAAAAGAGCACCCATTCCCCATCATGAAAAAATGCAAAAATATTTTCTGACATCTTATACAAATGCCATTTAGCAAGGAAATGATGAGCAGCTCAATGCATTTGCAGAATCCCCCCATGCATTATTTTTATTATTTCAAAACATATATGCTACCAGAGCTTTGACTGAACGAAAATGAACAGACAAATCAAGGAAAGCCTAACTGAAAATTGAAGAAATCATTTGCATGAATCTATTTATCTCATATAACAACTTAAATTGAATTATTTCCTTCTTCTGTGTCACCTTTGGGTTATTTTGCTTTTTGACACCTATCATTCAACACTCTGGAATTTAAAATCTTGCAAAAATAAATTTAAATAAAGCATCATTGAGGGTACCATATTCATCATTACTTTAGAGATTAGTTAATCGATGGTTACCTAGTGATTTAACACAACTGCAAAGTTCTTGAGAAAATATAAAAGAGATGATTAAGGATCACTCAAAGTCAAAACTCTGAAGAATTATAAACTGTTATCAGTCAAGCACATTATCAAGACCTCAAATGTTCTTTCAACACATGGTCAAGAATTAATGATAATTTCTACAGTAATTGACGATCTAGGATGAGATTATCATGAATTGAGTCATACAAACTAATCTAGTGGGAATAAGTAGTGCCATAATAGAATGCAAACTACTAAGATAAGAAAAACAACAAATAAGGCATCCTTACAATGTTTGTTATAAAGATTAAATGGAATATTGATTACTAACCCCAATTGATTAGCTCTCCAGCAAATATAAACACTACTTGTAATAATTTATCTAAAACATGAATAGAATAAAACAAGATTCATGCGTCCTTTTTAACTTTCAGTGCATCCAAATTATAAAGACGCTTCTGACCAATACTCACATGCAAAGATATTATTATCAGCATTTACCCAAACATGAATAAAAAGCATAGATTCTCTTAAGCTATCACACATAATGTTCAAAACAAATGAATAGACATTTTTACGTCTAAAAATGTATTAACCAAACAAACACAGGGTTCACAAAACAAACCTGATTCATTACATCCTTTATCATTTCTCTTGCGATCTCAATCTGTTTTTTATCACCAGTAACTCGCACAGTCCGTTCCTTTGATTGGTCGCCCTCGGGAAGGTGTTGTGGAATCAACTAAAAAAGAATGATCACAAGCATTTCAATAAAACAAATAATAAGCAATAAAGGATAACTACTTTAACCTTGTAAATTGAGAATAGGCCATTGTCCAGATGCAGCTATAGCAATTCTATGATATCAACTACCTGGATACGTGCACCAGATCTTGTTTGCAGGTTCTTGATGGTTTCCCCTCCTTTGCCAATGATTAAACCAACCTACATAACATCATAGATGGACATAAACAAGGAAAGAAAAAAAATACGTAACATAGAAAGAGAGAGAGAGAACTATTATAGAAAATACCTTTTCATTTGGTACTTGAATCTGAATTTGCTCTACAGCTCCACTGGCCTGTGCAGCCCCAAAACCCCTAGCCACAAGAGATGGAGAACCCCCTGCATCTGCCTGAAGAAGATACAAAAGCAAAAGAACAATAAGAAATTAAGACATTGACGTTTCACAATTCTTGTCTTCTATGAATTTCTTTCTAGTTCTCAAAGGCTTGATTCACTCACTGCTTGAATGTTAAAGGTGTTATTTAGCAGTACGGTAACCACTTTACGACAACAATAACACAAATAACAAAGGAAATAAGTAAATATTAAAATCTAGACAGGCCAATTAGGTACTCCACCTCTGCAATAACATCTTTTATTAGCTTTTCTGCCTTGGTAATACTTTCCAATGTTCCTATCAATTCCACAGGCCGGGTGGAAGAATAAACATCAGCTTCAGAATCCCTAGTAATTTGAATTTTGGCACCTGAGTTATACTGAAGAAGTCGAATTGTCTCCCCAGCTTTGCCAATAAGAACACCAACCTGCACCATAATACACATTCAGACAACTCTTGCATTATTATAAAAAAAACCCAGAGAAAACATTATTTAACATAAAAATAAAACATTGGGAGCACGTATATTCAGAACTGGCAAATTGTTTAACTCAGATCCTAAGGCGGATTGTAAAACTTATTTCCAAGTCAAGTTACACTTCATTTTCCTTAGTAGCTTGCTTTTGCATTTAACTCAAACCAAATGGTCTCCATACAATTAGTAAAAGGCAGACACACCGTCTTCAATTAAGAAAAGAAGATCAAGAATAAAGCATTACAATCAAGAATATTAAATGAAAACTAGAAAGAGCAAACAAGCCTACTTAATTCAACTCAACTAAAATAGTTTCTTTCCCAACTGCATATGTGATACTGCTTACT
>JAJIYU010000590.1:0-48385 GCA_030144865.1 Tinospora cordifolia
GAAGTATAAAAGAATATACATTGATTAATATTAGACATATAGAATTGTTGGGTAAATATATGCTTCTCTATTTGAATAAGAAAATAGTATTTTTAGTATGATATTAATATAAAAAAGTATATAAAATATTAATTAGATGCACTCATGAAAATAATATTTCGTTTAGTATAATGGTAATATACATAGAGAAGTAATGTGTAAAGGAAAGACATTCATGAATGAAATATTTTATTTGGTGAGATGTTAAAGTGGGCATATGTTAGAAGTGATAATCCCACATTGGAAAAATAGAGACACTATTTGGAAGAGGGCCCTATATAAACCCCCTACTCCACCCATTTCATTCATCCCAAAGACAAGAGTTAAAAATTCCTCTTACTTTCTCTCTTTGCCTCCTTCTTGACAACCTTAGTTCTAGTTCTCATTTGCTTGAGCTATTCTAAATAGTTTGCGAAGTAGTAGCCATGAAGTGCTACAAATAATTTAGGAAGCGGTCTCGAGGTGAGTTTCTTTCCTTTCTTTTAATTTATTATTTTGACTTAGATGATGCTTGTTTGTTTGGTTAGCTTGATTTGTTTTTGCTTTTATTCTAGTTCTTTCCATTTATGTCATTCAATTATCATGTTGCATGACCAAGAGAGTATGTTCTGTAGTTGCGTCTTGTATGATTTTCTACATCAGAAATCGAAAGTCATTTTTCCTGTTTGAAAGAATATGCTCTGTAGTTGCGTCTTGTACGATCTTCTACATTAAAAATCGAAAATTTGTGCTTCTGTTGGTTTATCATGTTATACTGTTGGAATGTTTAATTATTGTTAAAATATTTATATACTATGCTCTTGGACACAAAAATTAGATTAAATAAGATTTCAACCACGTACCTATATGGGAGACTTTCTGTGTTCCACGTAGAATTGGAACTGGCTATCAGTACTGACATCAGCATGGAACGGGTTTCAATAATGATTCCATTGGAAATGGGTTTGAGTTTCAGAATTGATCTCTCTCCCTAGAGCTGGAACACAGAGGGTATTCCCGTTCGATCTAAATTACGACTGAATTAATATATTGGTTGAATTGAATTAATCCCTGAAAGTGTTTGATCTGCTTGTATTGTCTGGTTGGAATAATGGATTAAATAGATGGAATGATTCACTGGATTTTTTAGCTCACCCCCTATTTTTCACAACAAGAAATTAATCAGCTTGCGAGGAGATGTACCCATTGAAAGTTTTTATTTAGTTCAATGTAGGGCACATTGGCCCAAGTGAAATCATGTATTTTCAGCTTTGAATTTATTTTTCACTGTAATGGATTATTGTACTCGGAATTGTCGAATGAATAAATGATGAATTTTATTTACCATGAAGTCATTTTGTACATAGACTAATGTACATAAGAACCCTATTACATTTGGGGTCTAAGAAGAAGAAAATGTAGCACGGGTCCGTCTTCTGGGCATCCCAAGATTTTTGATCAAAGAGAATTGAACCGTCAGATGACGTGAAAGAGGGGACTTGGGAGGCGGGGTGTTACATAGGTGGCTCAAACAATTCATTATTTTGGGTTGGTGTCAATGTCAAAAACACTATCTTTGGTATTTTCCCTCTCTTGAACCAGACATCCATCAGTTCAGCACATAGTCCATAGACATCTCCTAAAGTAAGCATCGACTATTAAGGGCACCTTTCCAAAAGGCGTCGACTATCTAGGACACTTCTAAAGTAAGTTCATTCTGCGAGTACCCCCTAAACATAACTACGTAAGAGTCATACATGGGTGTGGTGCTATACCAATCCATAACCCTGACTTAGCTTATCTCTAATCGAAGAATATTTGGCGATGGCCAAATATGGACACACCACACTGAGCCAACTCACTAGGACAATGTCCACGATGACCAAATACAGATACGTCGCGTCGGTACGTGTTTGATCTCTTAATCATCTTCTTTTAGTTGAAGGTATGCCATAAATCAAATAAGCACACACATGCAATGATCATATCAATAAGTAAATCACAACGAGGTTCCATCATTCTTATCATGGAATCATAAATAATTTAAAAACCTAGCATGCTTCTAATTATACAATCATTCATGCGTGCAAACCTATATAGAATCAAAGACACACTACCATGAACCTAATCACAAGATTCATCAAAAATAAATATATTCATATTAGGGTTTCAATAATTATAATATAAAAGAAAGTTAGAAGCCATTTCCATGTGTACTTGCGTTCCATGTTCCTCGAGATTCGCAACTTGATGCCAACCCATTGAAGTTAATCTAACAAGTTCCAACGTTAGCTTTAGTGTAACGACCTATATTTTTTTAGACATTGAGTCGACGGGTTCGACATGTATTTTCATTTAATGTCCAAAAAAATACGGGTCGTTACATTTAGTGTCTTATCTTACACCCAAATATTCTTCAATCTTTTATCGTCTTAGTTATTCTTTTTAGTCTAAGGGTATGATATAATGCTCCTATCATTGCTTTTATTGAGCTGGTCATACCTAGATGACTTAGGGTTCTTTATGTTTTCTATTCTAATCTCCAAGAGTCATTGTTTATGACTTCTTGAGATTTGTTTCATGTGTGCTCGTGATTCCTAATGCATAATTGTGGTCATCATGCACTGTTATACCAAAACCATGGTTATGATCTACTCTAGTGGGCCCAGTTTTGTGATTTCACATGAATAACCATTTGAGACCCACTTCAATGCTTAGTCCATGTTCCTATAATGTTTATAAGTTTAGTTTATATGTTTCTTATTACCTATGAGGGTATATTAATTATTTGTAAAGGGTACATCGAAAATGTCCTACTTTTAGGGTTTTTTGGATCTGTTTTGTGCCTTACAATGCTATGAGCTAAGATTTTCATTTTTAATCAGTTTCCTTCAATTCTAAATTATATCATAATAGTTTCTAATTGTTTAGCCTTAGTAAATGGACTTTAACTTTTATCCTTCATCTCATAACACTAAGGCACATAAAAAACCCTATTTTGATGAAATCAAAGCCCTTAATGTGTGTAAGAATGGGGAATGTCCTAGAGTGAGAGTGAGGGTGGCTAGATTTTTTTTATTTTCTTCCTATTTACAGTTATTGCATAATATTTCTTGTTTCTTTAGTTTCCTAATTTTCTTCTTCTTTTTTAAAAACTTTTTAATGTTAATTATTTTCTAATTTTGTCCTTATTGCAATCGTATTATGGTGTAACTAAATAAGGATATTTCTATATTGCTAATGATTTTAAATATATATTGGATTATGATAATTTGTGAATTTGAAATTCAAATTTTAAATTTTAAATTCTTGGCTTCTATTTTGATCAGTGATTCCATGGTCTCTAATATAACTTAATTCTTTCAGACTATTGTTAAAAGTGTGTCACTTGTCTAAGTTCAATATAGTGTACATTGTTTATTAATTAATTTAATATACATTATATTAATCCATAGTCATTATTCCATATTATTACTATACTATTCTCTTTAATGTTTTTTTTTCACTAGAATTATCACTTGTGATTACTTCCCCGCAAATATTGTTAATTTGTTTATTTATTATTATTTTGCAGCAAAAATTGACAAATTGAGGTTCGAACTTGGAACCTATTGTTCTAAACGCACCGTTTTAAACAATTAGGCTAAAAGGTTATTCTTGTTACTAAAATATTTTATTTTGTTATTAATGCTCCTAAGTTTAAGTTTGATATTTATTTTCTTGAATACCTATCAACCTTAAAACTATGATTGATCATAAGTAAGTAAATAATATTTATTATTTATTTATAAATTTTGTGAATAATTAATATTTATGAAATTTATTACTGATTTGAGATTTTTTAAATTTTCTAGGATATAACTTGTAACATGGTATATGCATTTGCCACTAGTCAATTTGGAAAACAAATAAAAGATATTAACACTTAACCAGAAAGAAGATGGTGTCATACAGAGCATGCTTGGGATGTTCCTTTTCAAAATATTTGGTTGCAGAGAAGGAATAAAATAAAAGTGTAATACCTTGAAGATTTGACATTTAATTAAATAAATAATTTGATACATACTAACAAATTTCACATAAAATAACAAAAAAAAAATTATCTTTCCACATAAAATAAGTTTATAACATTTGACAAAAATACACTAAGAAATGTGATGTGTGACACATCCATAATGCGCAATATACACACTATATTCTATGCAATATTAACAAGTGTCATAAAATGGTGTAAATTCTTGTCAATTCATGAGCTAAAATCAACGGATCAAATAAGAATAGATCTTTTGACCATTAGAGAGGTCTCAAATCATGCGATAGAATAGTGGCAGATGTATGCAGTAGATGGTGCCATATTTGAGCATTTCATGGAATCACCACACTTATCCTAGTTGAAGACCATTAGAGAGGTCTTCAACTATGATTCTCATTTGCTAAGTTAACTATCATTTAAAAAACTCTTATCCAATTCTTAACAAAAAAGGAACGACCAAAGGGCAGACAAGCACGGAATGAGTGAATTGTTTGTTTTGTTTACAAAAACGAAATTGACCAAATCAAACCCTTGTATCCACACGAGATCATGCCATGAATTCTCCATGATTCACCACAGCTTGTTTTTCTATTCCCATTTGGAGGGTATGATACAAGTTTTGACATTCCTGTCTTTAATGTGTTTGTTGAATGAAAGCTTTCTTGTTATAGAATTCGAAATCGAGCATTTCATGTGAGCGCATTTTACCCAAATCCTAGACCTGACCTGTTTTGATTAGGTCACTTGTAATAAGAAAAGAAGACTAAAACACTTGCAATAAGAAATTCCAAGCTTTAAATCCAAAATCTATACTTTATTCTTTGGTCCGCGTTTTCATCATAGCAAATCAACTCAATGGACAATTCAGACTTTTGAGTTTCCAACCGGAAAAACTAATGGCAACTGGGCTACTGAATAACGAACAACATATGGCAAAGTTCAATAACACAAAGCAAAAATACTGGTGTACAACATTACAATACTTTTTATTTTTTTTATTTTTTTCATCTTAACCGAGAAACGGAGTCTGGCAACTAACAGCTGTGTCCCCTAACTTTTCTATGAAAAGTGCTACACCTTCTAAACTGGAATTGAATAAATCTGTTATCATGAAAGTCTTCAGAACAAAGGCAAGGATGGAGGGAAGCGTACGTGCATCCACTGCTTTTCATAAGAAACTAGATGCCTCCATCCAATTTCTTCAAGCAATGACAGCTTCAGATCATACAGCTTCTTCTTTGGGGGATCACCATCATCTTGGATCATGTCATTTAGTACCTGCTCCAAAAAACAAAAATCACACTATACAAAGGCTACCATGGTCTTTATTTTGACCCTAGATGAATGACCAAGATATATAAAAAGTTTATGAGAAAAGGAGAAAGAAAAAGCCACTTGAGAAATTAATTCTTCAGGCTACAATTTTAATTTTTAAAACTTTTTAAATTATTATTGTTTGTTGGGGACAAGCTTAGTGGCATTTACCTTCAGTGCTGTTCCAAGTCGTTTAGAATGCTTTTCTCGCAATACCAAGAGCATGTTGTACTTGGAGGACTTCACATCTACCCATTTCTTTAGTTCTTTGAAGTTTTCTTCAAATAAATCAACCTCTTCACAGGAATCTTGCCCTGCCGAAAGCTCATCCTGCAAGGAAGCCATAGAACCAGCAACAATGAATTGACCTACTGATGAATAAAAATAAAATGTTGACTTCTTTATGAATATATATTTATGGAGAAGGTAACATCATACTGGATCTCATTTACATCCCTAGAACTTTTTCCAAGATATTTATTTTTTATTTCAATATATTACCCCTCAAATCATACAATAAGAAAACAAGGAAAGAATAGAAAAAAATAAGGTTCTAATACAGGGCTTGTTTTTAAGATCCTGTGGTAATTTCTTGTTGGTTTTCATTTAAAAGTATGAAAATGGATCCAAAGGGAAAAACTATTGATCTAATAACAAACCCTGCAACATTTACTTAACTCGGACTTGTTTATAGGATTAAAACAAAGATTACCGGAAATCTCCTTCAGAAAATCCAATATGAGTTCTTTACATTAGATTAGTAATACTAATCATAGCCAAAATGCAACAAAACATGGTCTTGGCTGTTCAACAACTGAAGGTTAACCACTGACCATTATTGTCGCATATCCTGTCATTAAATTACAAAATATTTTAAGGTTTTCTAGCTCTAAAGAACAAGTATTAATAGACCTGGAAAGTAATTCCACTTTGGAGTGAGTAAAACAATCCATGAAATGTCTTCCTCACTATTACCAGACAACAAGCAAATGAAGATGGACAAAAAATGAGACTAAGAGCCTTACTTGGATGAGAACCAAACGGAGGTAAACGACAATACAAAAATGGAGGCTATGGAAAAGCAGAAAAAGCCCTAGATGGAAGCAAGAGATGAGGTGACTAGACATTAGTGACAAGACAGGGAGGAAAATAAAATATCTTAAACAAAGGAACATAGAGGACAACACAACAGGGGAAAGAAGACGAAACCTTGAGAAAAGGGTGGGACACTCCCAAGGTACAAGAGGTCCGATATTATTGACTCCATTTTCAAGACTTTCTCCATTTGTTTTTCAAAGGAAAACATGGACATCATCCAAGAAAAACAAAACAACCTATACTCCATTTCTCTAGAGAGACACATTATCCAATGGCTAAAAGTAGGGTTGAAGCAAACCATGGAGAGGCCATGAGATGGAACCTTCAAGAAAACAAAAGGGAAGTAACTACAGCCTCATCATTGAACCAACACAAATACACGGAGAAGCTTTCTTATGATGGTCAAAGTGGTCTAGGGAGCTATTCAAAATATTTTTATTCTCGAGGAGCCTGAGACAAAAACATGGCTGCACTACTTCATGTTTTGAAAGAACTCACGGTATCACAAACATGCGAATCTAATCAAGAGAAGAAGACTGAAGAGGAAGGAGAACAAAGAACATTGTATCTATAAGAAAAGAACCAGAAGGAGACAAAAATCAACCAATGAGGTCATAAAGAACCACAAAAAAATAGAAGACCATTTAAATAGAAGATTAATATTCGTTCAAGGAAGCTTAAAGTAGTGTGCAACTTAGACGAGCACTTGGAAGGAGATCAAAGAGGAACTAGAACAGATCCTCAGAAGAGACTGCAACCTAACTTTCATCGATGAGGCTCGAGCAACAATCTATTAAATAATGGGGAAGAAGTCCACCGTTTGACAGAATTGAAATATCCTATGTTCAACAATTACGTCAAGATGGAGGAATGGCACAAGTTTGACTTGTGGGAAAGAAGGATCGCATGTCATTGCAGTTGGATCAACATCAGGAGTGCTCCATGGGAAAAGTGGAACTTAGAATACCGAGTTAAGATAGCTGAGGAATGCAACAGTCTCCTTGATATATTTAAAATTACCCTTACCTATAAATCCAAGGAGATGACCATTATAAAGGTCAGAAGACATCCTAATGGATTTTTCCTAGCACAGATTGAAATCTATGATGAAGATGGTGTGCAAGAGATTTGCCTTTGGGACTTGCAAAAAACATGGTGCCTTGAAGTTGAGAAGGCTAGAGAAATGTAGCACGAGAACAGAAAAGCCGATGAAAGCAATCGATGGAGATAGAGGATTTGAGGCAGCCAAGAAATTTTGACAAGGAAGATGGCTGGTACATGGGGTATGGGACTTCAGCTTTCTCGTGCACGTGCCGCCTTGCAAAAGAGGGATAACATGTGGGTGGTAGGGGTCATACCCCTACAAAGAAGTATGTCTCAAAAACTCTTATCTCGAATGGAGCTTGGACGTAGTGGCGAGACAATGATAACGAAGATGAAGGCGAGTTAGGCTACGATGTAACCTACGACGAGCACAATCGAAAAAAAGTAGCACGCTCGATTATGTGTTGTCCTCCTCCTATCAAAAGATGCAACTAAGGACAAGAACAGATTTGCACATTCCAGGATACAAACAATGAGGAAGAGGGTCGACAACCCATTCTGGATCGATCTCCAAAGGAACAATTGCAACGTTATGAAGATGATTCACATAAAGTGGGTGATTTCCTTAATGACATTAACGCCTAGCTCTTCCAGAGGATGGTTCGCGTTAATTGATCTTTTGCTTTTGCAGGGTGTTTGTGTCAGATATGTGGATAGTTTCTTGGAATGTAAGGGGTTGTGGTTCTTGGGACAAGCGCCACTTAATTAGGCAAACCTTAGTTATAGCCTAGCCAAACACTATTTCCCTACAAGAAACAAAGAACACATGTATTCCCCCTTATCTCATGGCTCAAATTTGGCACAAGCGGTCTACGAAATAGGTCTCCCTCCAAGTAGTAGGCACAGCCAGGAGGATTCTTAACACCTAGGATGAGAAGTCCATTGAAGTCGTGGACTTCTTTTCAAGTTCTTATTCCATTTCCATCAAGATTAGCGGAGAAGGGGAGATATTTTGGTGGCTCACTGTTGTGCATGGCACATGCTTAGATGAAGAAAGAACTAAATTTTGGGATGAGTTGTCTGCCCTTTCTGTGCTTTTGCAAGCCCCTTGCTGCATCCGCAAGGATTTTAATGTAGTGAGGAACATGGGAAAGAAACTAAATTGCTCTTTACAGTCTAGCTCAATGAGACAATTGGATTGCCTTATCGATGAACAACAACTTAGAGATCTGGACCTCACCGCCTCTAGATTCATGTGGACGAACAATCGACATTAGTTGACCATGTGAAGATTGGATAGGTTTTTAATCAACCCCATCGGCAAGAACTATTCCCAAATGCCAAGCAATCTGTCATGCATCATCTTACCTCTGACCATTGGTCATCATTGTTTGACACTAACATTCTCCCTAGGGTCCTAACCCCTTTAGGTTTGCGCATTCCTAGCTCTTCAGGTTATTTTTTAAATTGCAGATGGAAGTTTGGTGGATAGTTTCCAACCTCAAAGGGTGGCTTGGGTATGCTTTCAGGTATAAGCTCAAATGTCTCAAGAGGGAGCTGAAAATTTGGAGCAAATCTTTTAGGTTTGTGGACATAACCAAAAGGCAGGAGTTGCAAATGAAGTCAGATGCTATAGAATCATCTCTTACGAAAAGTGGCTTGCTCCAAGAGATGAAGGAGAAAAAGGTGAAAGTGTTGCAAGATATTCTGTCCATAGATAAAAGCAAGGAAAGAAAGGCTAGGCAAAAGGCAAGAATTAAATGGCCAAAAGAAAGTGATACAAACACGAAGTTCTTCGACAAGATCTTTTCCATTAGAAGGGTTAGGGCGTATATTTCCAAGCTGGAAATAAATGATGGATTAATGATAGAAAACATTAAGGATATTCAAAAGTGTATAATTAATTATTTCTCTCATGGATGCGAATAGGCCTAGCTGAGGCATTAATGGTATTAATTGGATACCCATATCCAGAGACCATCAAAGGTGGTTGGAAAGATCCTTTCAAAAAGAGGCTATTTTCAACAATAAAGGGGAAAAGGCTCCGAGTCCAAATAGCTTTATCATGCTCATTTATCAAAAGAATTGGCTTTTAATAAAGGGAGGTATTATGAAAGTCATGCCAAAAATCCATGACTAGGGGATCAACAATAATTGCATGAATGAAACTTACATATAGCTCATTCCAAAAAAAAAAAAAAATCACTTGGTCTAGGTACAAGACTTTTGCTCAATTAGTCTCATTTCCAACCTTTACAAAATAATTTCCAAGGTCCTCATGAAGAGATCGAAGGAGATAATTCATCACATGGTTGCTAAAACTCAAATGGGGTTTGTCAAGAATAGACATATTTTCAATGCTATCTTGATAGCCAATGAGGTGGTGAAGGATTGTCGAATTAGCAACTAGGAGGGCTTAATCATAAAAGTTAATTTCTCTAAAGCCTATTACTCAATTAGATGGAAATTTCTACTTCTTGTTCTAAATAAGAAAAGCTTTGGAAACAAATGGTGCAAGTGGATCCAAGGATGCCTCTCCTTAATCATTCCATCATCATCAATGGTAGGTCAAGGGATAAAATAAAAGCTTTTAGGGGTCTTAGGCAGGGTGACCCTTTGTCCCCTTTCCTCTATATTTTGGTGGCAGATTCTCTTCATTATGCAAAAAGTTATTTCCCACGGGCTCCAACGTCTCAAGGTAGGAAACAAGAAAGTTCACTTAACTCATCTCCTATATGCTGATGACTGATTATTCTTCCTCAAAAATGAAGATAAAGGTAAGAAGATGCTTATCAATTTGTTTAATAGTTTTTTCGTCATATCTGGCCTAAATATCAATTTTAGGAAGAGTCAAATGGCGGGAATCAGTATCCCATTATAGAAAATGCAGCATGCAGCTCGTGATATGGGTATCCCTAAGAGTGATTGGCCAATAAATTACATAGGCTTTATTCTTGGAGGGAACCCTAGGAAACAGCCCTTTTAGAACCGAGTTGCTCAGACTGTTAAAAGAAGTTTAGAAGGCTAGAAAGGCAGTTACTTGTCCTGAGGAACAAGGTTGTTCCTAATAAAGGTCATTTGGGAAGCCCTTACTATTTACTTCATATCCTTGTTCAAAATGCCTGCTGAAATGATGAAAGAAATTGAGAAAAGTGTTAGAAGATTCTTCTGGAAACCTGAAAATACAAACAAAGCTTCCACATAGGTAAATTGGAACCAGCTAAGATGCTCACCACTCTCGGATGATTGGAAATAGACAATCTGAAGAATCACAACATAGCCTTGGTGCTAAATGGTTGTGCCAGTTTTCCTTCATCTCAGGACACACTATGGGGGAATATTATTTTCAGCATTCATGGTGTCTTCTAACCCTATGACCACTGGTTTGAAAAACAAGGTGAGTAGTGGTTCCCGTTGAAAATTCATCCGTTTTATTTACCCTCTTTTTCTTGAGTAAGTTAGATGGAATATTGGACAGACAGAGAAATTCATTTTTAGGAAGATATTTGGTGTGGGACCATCCCCCTTAGGGAGACCTTTCCTAAATTGTACAGGACTGCAAAATCACTCTCAACTTCCATACATGACCTGCTGAGCACTAGCAGTGAAAATCAAATCACTACAACATCTTGGAAACTCAGATTTAGAAGAGGCCCAAAAGAAATCGATCATTTGACTAATTTGCTACAAATGCTGGAAGGGGCCCAGTTTTCCCCTCAAGAGGATGGTTGGGGATGGTTTAGAGACCCCACTTGAAAGCTCACAACCAATTCTTGCTATTCATCTCAATTCTGGTGGCACCATTCCCCTACAGCCCAACATGGACATCATTTGGAAGGCCAAAATCTTGGCATATTAATTAACCTAGGATGCTTAAATTATGCTTTAGAGATCCAAAAGAAGTTTTCTGACTGTCCTTTCTCTCCTTGGTGTTGTCTCTGTAGGAATGCTGATGAAGATGTGCATCAACTATTATGGAAGTGCTAGGAGTTGAAGGCAGTTTGGTCTTTTTGGTTGGATGTTCTCTCGGTGTTAGTTATGACTTCGGATAGTGAGTCGTCGTGTTGCTCTCTGTCCATTCTCCCATGGATGAAGAAATTTTGGTGCTTGTTCCATTTTGCTGTTTAGTATTCTATTTGGGAAGTTAGAAATAGTTATATCTTTACGAATGTCAAGGTTGACATTCATCGGATTATAGATAAGTTTATCTTTTTTCTTTGTGGGCCTCTTCTTGTAAGTTGGGCAAGGCATACTCTTTTAGGGATTGGATGCAGAAATGGCTATTATATTCCAGTGTATGATTCAACAGTCTGTAGCTCCTGTTTGCAGTCTATGAAATATAATATATTTTATGCTTCCTTTTAAAAATAATAATAACAATAATAGACCTGGAAGTTGGTAATCTACAAATATTAAGTAAATATAAACTCATTCATATGACTAAAACAAAGATTATTGCAACATCTAGCAAAGGATAATTCCTAATTATGTGTAAAATAAGATGCATAAATAAACGATATGACTAATGTATAAATATAAGAAGGTTCATTCTATGAGGCTCTCGCTAGTGTAGGGTTTGAAAAGGGATGATATACAAAACCTGATTTTTACATTGGAGAGGTTGTTTCTGTATTCAAATCATATGACCTCTAGGTCATAGGAGAGCAACATTAACTATTGTGCCACGGAGACTGACCCTTAATAAAAGATATTAATAACCGAATAAGCTTGCAGACCGTCACAAGTTAATTAGGCTAATGTTGTAATGAATATATTTAGTAATAAAACAAAAGAAATAGCTTCCCTGTCATAGTGTTGTCTGTGCAAGAGGGCCAATGAAGATGTCCCACACATTTTTGGAAGCTATGCCATTGCTACAGAAGTATGGATGAAATGGAAGTCTAAACTCAGTTCAATAGATCCCCAGCAGCAGACACTTTTTTTCCCAACTATTTCCAGCCCCACAAAAAGTTGATCTAAAAGTATTGGAAATGCATTCTCTTCACTGTTCAGTATGTGGTATGGGAAAGTCAGAACAACTGCATGTTCAAGAATTGCCTGCTCATTTTGGATAGAATTTGGGAGAGGTCCCATCATTTGGTTCACTACATGGTTTCTTCATCTAAGCTTCGTATAGGCTGTAGTTTCACAGATTGGACTAATAATTGGCATTGTATTTTATAGTCAAGGAACAAAAATTCAACTTTGCCCTAAACTTTTACCTTTGAAAATTAGAATTAATTCGAAGAGTTTGAAAAATTCAAAAGAATTTTTTTAAAAATATACCAACTTAAAAAAATTCAAAAAAATGCTATGTAAAAGCTGAAATATGTATAATTTCTATTAAAAATGCTGAAAACAAAAATAATAACTACATTATACACATAAAAGTATATATATAATAGTTTTGAACATATATTTTAACATTAATAACGCTTAATGCACATCGTGTATGTTAACTTAAAACAGTTAAAAAAAAGAAAAAAACAAAGAGAAATTATTGTCAAACCTTAATGGTAGTGCAAACATAAACCCTAGTTTTCATTTCTGTTTCTTCTCTCAACGTCTCTCCTCTTAGGTTTTTTAGCTTATTTTTATCTTCTCTCTGTCGCCTCTTCTTCAAGCTATAGCTTGTTCTTCTTTCTCTTAGATAGCCACTCACCAGTTACACAAATCTTGTCTTAAATCTTCGTCATTTATAGAGAATAATTTTTTATACAATCTCTAAAATTATACAGAAGAATCTGTGTGCACCATATAAATTCTTTCATGAAAAAATGTTCTTTTTTATGGCTCTTATACATTTTCTTCTACAAAAATCTTCAAAACTTCGATTTTAAGTGAACTTTGCTGAATTTTTCCGAAGATTTCGACGAAATTTTTAAGTTTATAACTACAAGTGAACTTCGCTTTGATTCTCTAAATTACCTAATTAATTCGGCTAATTTCGACAAAATTTGACTATTATACCACATTTACAATCATTGAACTCTCACGAGATACCTCATCAGACATTTTTTTTTTCACCTTTGTATATATAATCGAAAGAACTAGACAACTACGTCCATGTTAGCACGAAGAAAGAGATGGTATAAAGTGTGAGAAGGAGTTTCCACTCCCTTCATTAAAGCAGAAATGGGTGGATGGCACAACCCAAAGAAAAAAATAAATAAACTGGGAAAGACGATGGAAGAGCAGGAAACTTATTGCAAGAGAAAGACCTTCAATTTCAGGTGAAGCTAACTAAAAGGTTAATGTAGGTTTTCCGTGTTTTTCTTTTAAATTCTGAATATTAGGAGTAAGGGAAGTGTTTGAGAGGTATTGTAACCCATAGTTATCAAAAGTGCAAATTCTTATTTGCTTGGTATACTGAATTGGGACTTATATTGGTAAATTGATGGGATTTATACACTATATGAACATTTTTAAGAAATACACATGTAATTATACATAGAGAAAAGGGATTAAATTTGCAATTCTGTTGATTTCAGACCTCATCAAACCCAGAAAGGGCTAATATTTTATAAGAATATTTCAGTATCCATAAATTACACGGGATTAAATTTGCCTTTCTGCAAAATTCGATCCCTATCAAGAATCTGGAAAGGGCTACTATTTTGTAATAATGATCTCTGTACCAAGGGGATTTCTTAAAATTCAAACTTGTAAATTAAAACATTAACATTTTTCAGCGTGTTCATTGACCTCCATATTTTTTATATTTGAATTATTCATAGAGATTTCATACTTATTGTTAATATTCTAATCTAGTTGAGGATACCTGCGGGCTATCACCCATCTTAAGGTGATTACAGTGCCAGCCAAGACAATATCAGTTACTGTTATTACAACATAAGAAACAGACACAACAGAAAGAGAAAATGCTCACCTTGGAAGTTCCAATCTCTGCAAGGGCTAGTCCTTTTCTGTATAGTGCCTCTATTAACTGGTCACGGGTTGTTTCCATCTTCTTCTTGATTTTCTACAATAATTCAAGATAACAATATAATAATATATATACAAGATATTAAGAAAAATATACAGCAAATTAAAACAAGAGGGGGAAAAAGTGACCACAAATATGATGAGACAAACTAATTCATTATAAGATGATGCTTACAAGTCATTCTATGGAAAAATTTGGTAATTAAGCACAAAACTCAAAATTCAAGGAATTGAAAATTTTCTCAAGTGGCTAGGAATTGAATGTGAGATGTAAAAGTTAAATAGTTGCATAAATTTACTTGAAAAGTGCAAATATGAAATCATGGATGTCCAAAATTATAAATAAGCTCCCTTAAAAGGGAACCGAAAAGTGTACAGTAAATGAAAAATCTGCAACGGACGCTGTGCAGATGAATGAGTGCCTCAAAAAGTGAAGACTGGGAATGCTTGAACACACAAAAAATTTGAACAATTTGAGTATAAAAGCTGATTTCTTTGAGTATCCTAGCTGAAAAGGTTGATCATCTAACATACGTACCTCA
Source organism: Tinospora cordifolia (assembly GCA_030144865.1). Classification (NCBI taxonomy): domain Eukaryota; kingdom Viridiplantae; phylum Streptophyta; class Magnoliopsida; order Ranunculales; family Menispermaceae; genus Tinospora; species Tinospora cordifolia. The sequence goes on from JAJIYU010000590.1 coordinate 14,995, forward strand.
GCTTCAGGATCCTCAGGATCACTCTTCACTGAGAAGTATTCAGCTAATGCATCTTTATCAATACTATTGATCACCTCATTTGCTGCATTTATAACCTGCTATGTCCAGCTAATATTAGAAGGAAAGACACCTTCCAAGCCAAAAAGAAAAGAAAAGAAAAACTGAGAATAAAAAGCTCTCTTTACTGAAATTGGATCATTTATCTCATTATGACACAGGACATACCTCCTTGTTGTACTGAGTCTTGTCATCACAGCCACTTTGAGACAGCAAAGTCTCCAAGATCTTAGCAAGTAATGGTGTATAATTTGGGTATTCAGACTGCACAACAAATGGAAATTCAAGAAATCAACTCGATGGTAATGACTAAGGAGCAATATGCAGGTTTAATTCAGTGCTGAAGGAGCAATTTATTTCAACTGGAATTTAGTTCAGTCAAAAATACCTATGATCAAATAACATTGAATTTATAGTTCCAATTTGTATATATATGATGCATTTCATGCAGATTGTGCACCTGATCAACCTAGACTACTGTACATGGTAATTAATACCATATTTTAGAGCACACTGGATGCATTTTCATATTGATAGAAGAAAGAACAGATACCTTAAGAGAAGCACATAATTTTTTCCATTCATTAATCTCTTCATCAGTGTTTGGTTTAAGGCTTCCAAGAAATTTTATCTTTGCATCACGGACCTGACATAAAAAAGACATCGTTGCAAGCTCATACAAGATGAATTGTAATAATGAGTTCTACATATCAGGATCAGAATAAATCAGGCAATAACAAGAAACATGTTGAATTAGAAATAGGGGAATTCTGGAAGATGAGCTCAGTTACAGGAAAGAGATTCATGGAACATGAATTTGAAAATTCAGAAAGTTGGCAGGTCAGATATGAGACTTGGTTAGCTAATAACATTACAACTTTGGAAAGTATAAGTACTTCGAAGAAACTGCAATTAAATTTTCACATTTATCACAACTTCATTCCAATTGTATATGATGTCCATCCTTATGCTCTGGTCACCCAATAAAATGAGGTCATAATATAATCAATTGCACATGATTTAAAATGTTTTATGGAACCAAATACAACTTGAATTGCAACTATGTCAGGATAAGGAATATGACATTGGATGTGCATGGACGAAAGAAATAATCCCATATTGTAATATGAAAATGAATAATTACAGACATAAGTTTTGATCTCCCACTCGTTACTATTGAGGCCTTCAGAGTTCGACCACACACTTTAAATGCCAATTGGCTCATTGGTCCCATTATTCCAAATTCAGATAACTTATTCAGATCATATGTGGAATAGGTGGACAATGAAGTCAAGTTCCATTAGAACAACTAACTTATCATTTTTATTATTTTTCCCCTTCCAATGTAGCATATAAGAGTGGAAATGGCCTTGCACATGAAGAACTGTGGCCATTCTTTAACACTTCAAAGTTATTTGTGAATTAGCAGAAAAATCAACTAGTACCTCTTCCTGCAATTGCTCTAACACACTCTTTTTCTGGTTCAAAGACATATCCTTCTGCTTGGCCTCCTCAACCTACCAAAGGAAAATGATATGAAAATGGAAAAAAAAATGACAAAAAGAGAGGCTGTTAATCCTCTAAAATCCCAACACAAGATGATACAATGAGCTTTTATAAAGAAAACTACATAACCTACGGTAAAAAGGGCCAAGGAAGAACTTGTTAAAAAACAACTACCTTAGTTGGCGGTACCAAATAAGAGATCAAATAAGAATTCTGCTTCCCTTTGTCGATTGCAATTGATGGTTTACCATACGAGATGTCTCCAACCAACATAGATCCTGGAAGACAGCTCTGCACAATTTTGAATAATATTATAAGTAACACACTAAAAATTAAAAAGGTTACATTTGAATGACTATCCCACCTCAAATAAAATACCTTTGGAAGCTTGTCCTTGGATGGTGGAGCCACAAAGAAGGCTTCTACCTCTCTATCAGAGAACATATGTTATACGGATTAGCAAACAAATGCAATAAAGTGATATGATGTTCAAGCCTTGTACTAAACTTTAAGGGGATGCAAAGTTTGGTAAAGAGAATTGAAAAATGAAAAATATAAATGGGAACATAATCCTACCCAGGAACAAGGACAGAGGATTTAAAGCTACTATTTCCCGTCACTCCACCATCTGGTTGAGAGAAAAAGCTCAATCGAATGAAATCCTGCATTTGTATCAGCATCATCAATAAAAAATGGCAGTGAAGATTTTTTAAAGCATATATGCATAATTACTAACAGAGATTGCAATATCTCTACTTTAATGTATAGTAATATCAAGAAACATTAGTAAAAGGGAAATTCTATGTTTTTTGGACAAAAACATTTATCTAAATATCTAGATCATATGCCCACAAACAAAAAACTTTAATATCGGTACAATGAGCATGAAACCTTTCTACAAGCAACAAAATTTGTATGTGTAGAGTTAACCCAACATGTGCCATAGTATTCTCCACCTTTTCTATCCATAGGACCCACTATTACTCCACACAAAGAGATGCATGGAATCTGAAGTTTAAACCTGCCCGCCCCCCTGCCCGCCCCAAAACACCCCCCCTCTCTTAATTGAACTCCTGGGTAAACCTTTGGCACCAATTCTAATATCATGAAATATTGTGAGTGCTTTCCAAGATAAGATAGCTACCCCACCGTTTCAGGATTCATCTAAATGCCTTCATTAGACAAATTATAGCCTAATAAATTAGGGTATCTGCAAAAAAAAACAACCATTATAATTCACAAACAACTTTTAGTTCTCTCAAGGCGTTGGAGGAAACAGAGACTAAATGCAAAAAATATTAAAAATTAGCAGAAAGACGTGAACATTAGAACAATAAGAAGTAACATATAGTTGAACACAGTAAATTTCAGTCTATGAGACTTGCAAAGTAATTTTCTAAATATTTTCAGAGAGAATAACCCTCCAAGTCAACAGCTTCTATCAAATTTCATGTTCAAATGCTTTTTTTTTTTTAACCAAAATCATTAATGAAGATGAGGTCAAGCAATTGTTAACAAATTTAGCACCGTTGAAGCATTTCAAAAGAGAATTCATCCAAGAGAAGAGGAAGTTTCTTCAAAGTCAGAAAAATAGGTCAGGGTAAACTCGAAATTATCAAGGTACCAAAGGAAAAATCATCGAGCCGATCACTGGATACAATGCTAATGGAGGAGAAGCAGATAGAACAAGAAGAAGAGTACAATGAACAAGCAAACGGAAGATTAGAGGAAGAAGAAGAGACAGAGGATTGGGGATGAAAGGAGGAGGTGTTAATCACAAGAATAAGAAGCAGTAAGGGGTGAAAGGGGATTAAAGAGGAAATAAGCCAAGCAATAAGAAGGTGGAACCATCGAAGTTGGACCTAGAGAGGGGGATCTTGTTTTGTAATAAGAAGGACAAAGTCACAAAACTGATGCAAGGGAAGATGCACAAAGCAGGCGATGATTGAGGTGCAAAGCAATGGCCAGAGGAATATAGGTGGGATGGCATGAAAATAGCTTGCACAAGGCATTGGATAGGGGTGGAAGGGATCCCAACATACAAGTGGAAGACAGAGACGATGATGAAGATAGTCGAGCAATGTGAGGGTCCACAAGACATAGCAGAGGAAACAATTAAGGGCACAAGCATGGAGATGGCAAAGATGAAAGTCAAGGGAAATGAAACAAGATTTCTACCAACATTTATGGAGATTGATGGAGAGGAAGGAATAATGGAGATGAGACTGTTCAACTTGTAGGGAAGAGAATGTTAAGTAGAACCAACGAGAAAGAATGATGGGTGCCAAACAAGGGAGATGAAACTAAGACAATCAGACAATCTCTCTAGTGATAAATGGCAATAGAGAGGTCGAAAAGATCATAAAGACAGAGCACGTGCATGTCAGAAAGGGAGCAGATGGAGATGGAACAAAAGGAAAGCAACAATGAAATGAACGAAGGGCAATTGAATAGGAGAAGTCATAGAATAAGGCAGACAAAGGACAAGGGACAATCTGAACGTAGGAAATGTGGAAGCAGTTTGGGGGAGAGAAGATGTGATACTATGGCCCATCCACAATTGTCTTACTTAAGTTCAGTTGTCTTACTTCAATTGGGCCATGGAATAGATAGCCCAAAGAATGAAGGCCCTTAAAGAAGTAGTGGATAGACCAAAGGCTTGAAAAGCTCAAAAAAAATGTTAAATTTGGGCTAGTATTATTTGCAAGCCCAAAGGAGAATAAGGGCATGCAAACTTCCAAGAGAACAAAAGGAAAGGAAGAAAAAGCCCACAAGGTGTATAGGAAAGATGGGGTGGGACAGGAAGTTCGAAAAGGGAAGAGAACACGAACAAAGACCTCAAAACTAAAGAAGATGAATTAGAGGAGTTTCTGCTAGAGACACAATAAGAAGACGCACCAAAAGGAAAAGAAGAGGAAGGAAAGATGACAGAGGCTGAGGATGAAGAAAATGAGCAGGAAAGAATGACACAACCCCGAACTCTAGTAAATGTACGTTTGATTATCTAAATCCTATTTCCTCCACCTATCTTTCTCTCTTCATCTTCTAAAAGAAGATAGACATATAGAGGAACAAGCAGGTGGTCAAGAAACAAATGTGTGTAGTACCAATGAAGAAAGGGTCGGCACATTGGAGAATGAAGTGTATGCATGGTATTAAAATTAGCCGAATAAATTATGTAATTTGGACAATCGAAGCAAAGGTCACCTGTAATTATAAAATGATAAAATTTCATCAAAATCTTCAAAAAATCAGCGAAATTCAGTTAAAATTGAAGTTTTGAAGATTTTTGTAGAAAAAAATTTGTATAAAAGCCGTGAGAAAGAGCATTTTTAATGAAAGAACTTATGTGGTGCACAAAGATTCTTCCGTATAATTATAGAGATTGTATAAAAAAAATCATTTTCTATAAATGAAAAAGATTTAAGGCGAGATATGTATAATTGATGAGTAGCTATTCAAGAGAAAGAAGAACAAATTTTAACTTGGAAGAAGAGACAATAGAAAGAAGAGTGATAAGAGAAAAATAAGCTAAAAGCCTAAGTGGATAGACATTGAGGGAAGAAAGAGAAAGGAAAATCAAGGTTTATGTTTGCAACACCATTACGGTTTAACGATAAATCTTTTTTGTTTATTTCTTTTCTCTAACAATTTTAAGTTAATTTGTGTAATGTGCATAAAACAATGTTAATGTTAAAATACATGTTCGAAACCTTATATGCATACTTTTATACGTAAAATATATTTATTATGTTTGTTTTTGATATTTTTAATAGAAATTGTCCATATTTTAACATTTACATAGTATTTTTTTTAATTTTTCTAACTTGGTAAATTTTTACAAAAATTCTTTCGAATTAATTCTAATTTTCAAAAGTCAAAGTTAGAGGCAAAGTCCAATTTTCGTTCCTTGAGTATATGAAAGAGGAAAGCAAAGCCTAGAAGAGTTGGATCTGACAAAAAAGGAAGAATTATAGCCAAATGAAAGAATTTTTGAGGACCATTGATTTGAGCCTTAAAGAATTGTGTGAAGAAGATCAGTGAATGGTGGTGGAATGGGCCAAAGAGGCAAATATGAAGATGCTTTTTTGGACGCCCTAAGGAGAAAAATGAGAATAATTAGAAGGAAAATAAATAAGGAAAACCTAGACATGGTGATGTTGCAAGAGACTAAGATAAAATTTCCTTGGAGATAGTGCGAAAAATATGGAAGGTTAGATATGTTGAATGGGTAGCTCCGCTTGCAATGGGAAAGTAGGGAGGAATTATAATCTTATGAGGCACAAGGGAAATTAGAGTAAAAGAAAATTTCTATGCTACATATTCAGTGTCAACAAAAGCTGAGGGTCGTGAAGGAAAGCAGTGGTGGTTCACGGTAGTGTATGGGCTTTGTGAGAAGGGAGAGAAGGCTATATATTGGGAAGAATTAGTAGCCTTATCAGCAGTCTTGGAGGGACCATGGTGTATAGGAGGGGACTTCAATATGGTTAGAAACAAGGAGAAACTGAATGGCAGAACAACAACTCCTTTGATGTACCAATTTGACAATCTAATTGAGGAATCGAGATTGAGAGACATTGAGTTATCCAACTTTAAGTTCACCTGGAGCAATGACAGGGCTATTCTAGCTATATCAAGACTCAACAGATTTTTGTTCAATGATGGTTGGAAGAACTTGTGGAAGGTGGCTAAGTAGATAGTGCTGCAAAGATTGACCTCTGACCATTGGTCAGTGATGCTTGATGTGGGAGGCAATAAGTGGGGGCTAGCTCCCTTCAGATTTGTCAATTCCTGGCTGAAAGAACCCAAGTATGAGAAGAGGGTTGAATAATGATGGAATCAAATCTATGTAGAAGGACGACCAGGATACAAGTTTATTAAGGAGCTGAAAATAGTCAAGGAAAGGTTAAAGGAATGGAACAAGGAGTAAAGGAGTAGAGAAGGGGAAAGGAGAAGGATTATAGATACTGCACTCTATGAAATCCAAAGGGCTTTGGAAGCAGGAAAAGGAAATGAAGCCACAAATAATATTATGGAAGGAGCTAATCACTGAAGCTCATGAGAGGGAAAGAAGAGATGAAAGGATTGCTAGTCAAATGGCAAAGATGAAGTAAGCTAAGGAAGGGAATAAAATACAAATTTTTTTACAAAGTGATGTCAGTTAGAAGATTGAGGAACTCTATATCAAGAATTGAGAGCAGTAGGAATGAAATTATTAAGGATCGAAATAAGGTGCAGGAAAATATTCTTAACTATTTTAAGAACCCGTGCAACAAGAAGCCTGTTAGAAGATGGGATTTAATGGAAGAAAAGAAGTGAGCAATTGGAAAAGCCTTTTAAAGAGGGAGAAATCAGGGAAACTGTTTTTGGAAATGGTGGAGACAAAGCTCCAGCCCCTGATGGCTTTACAATGAAATTCTATGAGGATTGGGAAACAATGAAAGAGGACGTTATTCGGCCGTGTAGACAGTTTTTTGAAGATCAAATTATCAATAGGATTATGAATGAGACACACATGTCTTATTCCAAAACAAGCTAATTCCTTGAGGGTTGAAGACATTAGACCTATAAGCGTTGCTACAAGTATGTATAGGATCATTGCCAATGAAACTCAAATGGCATTTGTCGATAGAAGGCAAACAACAGAGGCAATATTAATTGCAAATGAGGTGGTCGAGCATTATAAAAACACAAAAAAAGAAAGGGCTTCTAATGATGGTAGATTTTGCTAAAACATACAACTCAGTAGATTGGCCATTCCTTGATTGTGCAATGAAAGAGAGGATTTGCTGAGAGATAGGAAATGGATAAAAGGTTGTCTAAGCGAGCAAACTACTCAATTATAATTAATGGAAAACCTTGGGGGAAGATCCATAGCAATAGGGGGCCAAGGCAAGGAGACCAAGTGTCTCTCTTCCTTTATACACCAGTAGCAGATATCTTAAATGAGCTAATGAGGGAGGCTATACAGAAAAAGGTGATTGAAGAGTTTAAAGTGGGAAGAAATGAAGTTACCACTTCCCACATCCAGTTTGCAGACCATTGTTTGTTATTTTTAGAAAACTTTGAAGAAAATTGCACAGCAACCATAAGAATTTTTAGGATTATCTGCAGTTTATCAGGTTTGGCAATGAATATAAAGAAGAGTCAGATTGTTGGAATGTGGACAATGAAGAGGCAGATGAGGCAGCTAGAGTGATGGCAATAAGAGTAGGAGCATGGCCTTTGAAATATCTAGGCCTTCCTATTTGAAAGCAACTGCAAGAGTTAACACTTTTGGGGAGAAAATTATCAAAACCATAAGAGAGAGAATTATGGGGTGGACATGGAGTTTCCTGCCTAGGGGAGGGAGATTGTTATTGCTGAAGTTAGTTTTGGAGGCTATTCCCACTTACTTTCTCTAAATCTTTAAAATTCCAAGGAAGGTGGTTAGCGAATAGATAGGTTAATGAGAGACTTTCTACGGGGAAAGGAAGATGGTAGGAAAAAAAAAGTAACCTAGTTAAATGGTCCAAAGTTACAAGAAGTAAAGATCAAGGGGGTCTCGGAGTAGGAAATTTGGAGGCAAGAAATATGGCTTTGGCTGGAAAAGTGGTTGTGGAAATTTCATAAAGAAAGAGAGAAACTGAGTGAAGTAATAAAGAGCGTCCATGGGGAGTAAAGGATGGGTCATGAAATCAATATTCATCCAACAACCACATGCAAGGGACCATGGAAGTTTATCCATGCAATCTATTCAAAATTTAGACAACATTTAAGATGGAAGTTGGGGGATGGGGTTAAGATCAAATTCTGAGAGGATCAGTGATGTGGAAGTGACTCATTTCAAGCAAGCTTCCCAAGGCTTTATAGGCTGTCAAGGCTCCATGATGCAGAGATTAAGGCTTTTAGAACAGATCAAAGAAATGAAGGACAAAAAGAGCAAAGATAGGACCTAAAGTGGAAGGACCTTAAACTACTAGGAGGAACAGAAGGCAACCATGATGTTACAAATCTTGGAGGAAGTCACAGATTTTCTCAGAGACATGATAAGTTTATATGGACAGGTCCCAGCAGTGGAGAATATACTCCTAAGTCTTTCAAACAGTTTCAATAGAGGTGTAGGAGCAAGTAACCAAACAGAAGTAACAAAGTTTATATGGTCAGCTAAAGTTCCAACAAATGTTAAAGATATTGGGATGACTCGTCCATCTTGATAAACTCAACATCATAGATAGGATACAAAAAAGGAACCCAAACAAGATTCTCTGGCCACAATGTTGTTGTTTATGCGGGGAAGCAGGTGAGGAAGTTGGACATGTTTTTGGAGATTGTTCATTCATCAGCAAGATATTGGAGAAGTGGAAGAATATGCATAGTCAGATGAATGCTCCATCTATTTATCAGTTTTTGGGAACTTTGGCAAGCATCAAACCCACAATGAAAGAGTATTGGAAGTTCAGCATCTTTGCTACTTTCTATGCAGTGTCAGAGGAACAAAGTAAAAGGATTTTTGAAGACAAAGAAAGAGACAGCAACTAAGTTTGGGAAAGATTTGTTTTGTTGTTTGTTACATGGATCTCTTCATCAAAGTCAGGAAAGGGGAACACTTCTGAGGAATGAGTGAAGATTTGGCATAATATTCCTCGTGTGATGTAATGCAGTGCAATGAGCGTATTTTGCTGTTTTATGGGGCAAGTTTGAAATGAGGTTGTCTGGATGAATTTTCTAGCGTTTATGTCTGTCAGGCTGAAGATTTCTCGTCTCCACTTTATGTTTAATGAAATTTATGTGTCTTCATTCAATAAATAAATAAATAAATAATACTGCTTCTACAATAAATGCAAAACTTATTCTTGGCTAAAATGCAGTAAGCCTTGCCAATCATTGGTTACTAAGCCACCAAAAAAAAAAAAAAAAAAAAATACAATTGTGTCAACATCTGTCTCAATACATAGTTTCTTCTCAAAAAAAGAAAAAAAAATTAACTAGTAGATGCTGCCAATTCTGGAGATGAAATCTGGAACTCAAAAAGACAAGGGTCATTACCTTTTCCTCCAATTTCCTTTCAATGAACAAAACTAACTGCTTCATTTTCTCCAGGTACTGGATGTTATCATGTCTGAACAGTTCAAGGTTAAGAAAGGATCAGGAAGGAATTCTAAATTAAGAACCAATACGTTAACATTTAAAATTGCATAAGCTACAATTTATTATTGTTGATTTGGCATTATTGGTTCGGCCTATGAATTCTCTTGAGAAAGAACTTCAGAAACTGAAGTTGAGCAAATTCAAGAAAAGGAATTATTTTTCTGAGCTTCCTCGTAACTGAAAGCTGCTTGGTTTCATTCATGATTCATCTAACATGTTTGGTCAAAGTGACATTGACATTAACCAATATAGACATTTGACCAAATCCAGTAAGAAGGTGCACCAGAGATTGAAAGTCCACATGTTCTTAAAATTTCGGACTGATCAATGTATCCAACGGTCCAAAAACTAATGACAAATTCAGAGGAAATAACAGACCTGTCTTCTGCTTTCATCTTAAGAGTTCAAAACACCATATTAGAGCTTCACTAGAAACGTACAGTTTACCTTATAAACAATTGTAGGGTATATTCTCCCTTGGAAAGCTTAGCAAATTTTGGATAGGCATCTCCCATTGTATGCACGCGCTGCAGAGGAAACAACAAACAAAGAAAATAAACATTTCATAAGCAATAAAAAAATATTGATTAAGGCATGGCTGGACAATATGATATTTATCTCTAAGTGTTTGTTCACAAAGTCCTATGATTCATGAAGCAGAATTGGGTACAAACAAAATGAAGCAAAATAATTCCAAAAGATAGAACAAAGTAGACAATGAATTAGGTCAACTTTTTATGCTATAAAGTTTAAGAAATTGCAGTTTAGCCTTACCTACAAGTTATTGGTATGTGGTACACATCCAGAGATTCATTTCATGAAAAAGATATAATCCAACCACATCTATGTTCACAGGTCACTTAATTCATGATTGGCCATTATTACCACCAGGTTATTGCAATTGATTTGTAATCTAAAGAGCTGCGTACACTGAGTTGGCATATTACTAGATGCACCAACACCACAAAACTAGGTTTTCTTTCTAAATACATTTGACGATAACCTCCTTAGAGGTTATCATCTGCGAATCATTAAAATCTCTCAAGTTATGAATAGCTAAAAAGTGTACAGTTCAAATATTTAGCACTCCTACTGAGATTAATGACATATTACTAGGTTTTTCTTTTGAAGAGAAACAATAAACTTAATTGCCAAACAAAAACAGAAATCTGGATGAGACATCCACAAAAGTACAAGCTGTTACATATTTTTGCATAATACTACTACAGTTTCTAAGCCATTCACCATAAATGTAACCTGAACCTAGTTTACAGACTCAAATCCGTTCTGACATAATTACTAAGTTGGATATTTAGTTTACATGCATGCGTGAAATATGCATACACTCAATTTAACAAACCCTCTCTTAATTACGGATGTCAGCTTTAAAGATCCAGTTATTCAATCCAAAAATGTTAGGGCACATTACATAAGTAACAAGTGCTAAATATATGTAATGTGCTTTTGTTTATAATACCATAATAATTTAGTAGTTCAAATAACCTGAAGGCATTCTAATGGAGACAATTAAACTTGAAAAGTGCAGTTTTGAACTTAAAATTAAAACATAAAAAAAAAATAATAAATAAAAAATAAAAAAAGAACTCCACCTCCATGGACATTTTTTATAGTTCTGCAAGGCTTAATAATATTTTTCTTTCTTATGGGGTTTCATCCTAGTGATCTACTTCGCAGAACCTTTCGAATCCTTTTATAGTTAGAATGTTTATCTTCCCTAGCTTATTATGGAAAACATACATGGGTTTTATCAAAATGAAGTGTTTTTTTTTTTTTTTTTGAAATAGAAACAGATATATTATATTAAGGGTAAATAGGGGTTGGACGAGGTGTCCATACAAAATAGAGGGTGAGAGTCCCTTACAAGAAACTTTGCAAAATTGGGGGCCAGCCCCTCATCCAATCTCCTAGGGAATACCCACCCCTCCATTTAGAATTACTCACCCAACAGGCAAAAAGATACACTGCTTTATAGGTTATACTATTACAGTCGACTCTATTATCTCTGAAAATACAACTATTTCTAGCCTCCCATACGGCCGTCCATATGGCAAATCTAATGAGATTCCAAAATCGAGAGAGCTTTAGGGGGATAGATCCTAGGACTGAGAGGGTTGAGGGAGCATCTGTCGGGGGGCCCATGACAGGCAAAAGGGTTCTCCATCTTTTCCATACTTCTTTCAACATGTTGCATCGCCAAAAAAGGTGTCCTACGTCCTCTTCAGCATTCCTGCATAAACAGCACCAAGAAGGGGAAATATAATGGTTAGGCAATTTTAACTGCATTTCAGAGGCGCAGTTTAATTTGCCTAAGACAATAAGCCAAATTAAGATTTTGTTTTTTGTAGGGATGGGATATTTCCAGATGGAGAGAAATCTGTTATCAGCTTCTATGTCATTATTATTGTCCGTCTGAGCCATGAAAGCCTCATAACATAATTTGACTGAAAAGGTGCCTGTGCTTTCCTGAATCCATCTCCAAGAATCCTCTGAATCCCCAAGCTAAATACTATCTAAAATCTGGATTAGATCAATGAGGTCTTCGGTTTCTTCATCTTTCAGAGGTCTCCTAAAGTCAAGGTTCCATCCTGTGTTTGTATTAGCACTGTCCCTAGCGCTACATCTCATCTGCTGAAGGGATACCATTGGACTTCTCGTCAACCTAAATAGCCGTGGGTAAACCTCCTTCATAGGCCTCTGCCCTCTCCATACATCCTCCCACACTCGAATAGTTGAGCCGTTGCCTATCCTCCACTAGATAAACTTTAAGAATCTCGGGTAAATGGAAGCAATATTCTTCCATGGAGACCTCCCTGAGGTTCTGTTATTAAGGCCCGCTTCCATATTATTCTGGGAAGTCCTGTGAATACTTGAGATAATTATCCTCCAAAGGGCGTTTTTCTCTGCTGAGAATCTCCAAAGCCATTTAGCTGACAGGGCCAGATTTTTTATTTTTGTACTGCCTATCCCTAAACCTCCTCTGTCGACCTATCTACAAGCCTTGCTCCATCTCACTAGGAATTGGGGTCTCTCGGCGGATTCATTTTTCCAAAAGAACCTCCTGATGCTCCTCTCTATTTTCATTCTGACCGTAGCAGGCATTAAGAATATTGACATGAAATACGAGGGGAGCGCTTCCAGGACAGATTTAATTAAGAGGAGTCTACCTCCTCTTGACAAGTAGCTTCCTTTCCAGCTTTCAATCCTTTGGTTAACCGTCTGAATTACTAGGTTCCAGAAATCAATTCTCTTGCTATTCCCTCCGAGAGGCAAGCCCAAGTATTTGAGGGGAAAGTCACTAGCAGAGATCCTTAGGATTTGTTTAGCTCTGGAAAGGTCGGCAACGTTGAGGTTAATACTAGCAACTTGACTCTTTTGGAGGTTAATCTTCAGGCCTGAAATGAGGGAGAAGCTTTGAAGGGCTCCTTTAAGAAGTCTCCAACTGTGACCATCATTATTCAAGAAGAATAAAGCATTGTCTGCATAGAGGAGATTTGTTAGTTTAATATTGTCTCTGCCTAACTCAAAGCCTCTCAGCCCTTGCTCTTATGTCTTTTTGAGGATGCCTTGGAGAGAATCTGCTACTAGGATATATAAGAAGGGTGAGAGGGGGTCTCCTTGTCTTAGACCCCTGGAGGCCTTGATCTTTCCTCTTGGTCTTCCATTAATGAAAACAGAATAGTGAACAGAAGAGAGACATCCCTTGATCCATCTACACCATTTGGAACCAAAGCCTTTTCTCTCCAACACGTGAAGGAGGTAGTGCCACCTAACTGAATCATAGGCCTTGGAGAAGTCTATTTTCACCACAATTCCTTCCTTATGGTTAATTTTGTAATCTTCTACGGCTTTGTTTGCAATAAGGACAGCGTCTAATATATGTCTTCCTTTGACGAAGCCCAACTGAGATACAACAACTGTATCCATAATGACTTCCTTTAATCTCTTCATTAAAACCCTAGCTATGATCTTGTACAGACTGGTTACTAGGCTAATAGGCCGGAAGTCTTCCATTTTCTTGGAGTTTCTATTCTTCGGGATAAGCTGAATGTAGGTCTCGTTGGTGCATCTGTTAATGATTCCGAAATCGTGGAATTCCGAAATTGCATTTAGGACATCCTGTCGGATCACAGACCAATTCTTCTGGAAGAATAACATGGAGAACCCGTATGGACCTAGGGCTTTTTCTCCATCGCAATGAAACACGACCTCCTTTACTTCCTCTTCAGAGAAGTTCCTTTCAAGCCATGCGCTCTGGTCTGCTGAGATTGGGTTCCAATCCAGACCTTCCACTATCCATTTTGGAGAGGCTATGTCAGCATAAAGGTGGGAAAAGTATTGGAGAATGTTTTCTTCAATGTCTGGCATATTATCAGCCACCCTTTCTTCATTGACTTCCAGCCTTTTGATGACCGCTTGATTTCTTCTTATTGACAGCGCTTTGTGGAAGAATTTCGAGTTGACGTCCCCTTCTTTTGCCCATTTGATGCAGGCCTGCTGCCTCGCCTTCTTTTCAACTCGGGTTTCCAGGATGTGGATCCTAGATAGAGCAATATCCCTCCTTTCTTTCCTGTCGGCGAAGAGTCTCGTTTGTTCAATTTGCTTGTCTATGTCCTCAAGTTCCTTTTTGAGTCTGGTCAACTCCAATTGATCCTCTGAAGTGAAGTTCTTGCTCCACCCACGTAAATCACACTTCAGGATCTTCAGCTTCTGCATGAACTTGTATCCTTGCCACTGGAAATCAGCCTGTTTATTCCAGCTTCTCTCTAGGATGTTCTTGAAGTCTGCCCTTTCCATCCATTCATGAACAAACCGAAAGGGAGAGGGGCCCCAAGTGACCATCTAGAAGTCCAGAACTAATGGCCAATGATCGGAAGTAGTCCTTTGCGACAAGAACTGATTCGAGAAGGGGAATATGGAATCCCACTGCGAGTTCACCAGAAATCTGTCGAGTCTGGATAAGGTTACTAAATCCCTGTTGTTTGTCCAGGTGAACTTGGCATTCCTTAGCTCTATATCTCTCAGCTGGAGCTCGTTAATTAGATCATCAAACTGAACCATCGAAGGGTCGAAGTAATCCACGCTGCTCCTCCTCGAGACTCCTAATGGCGTTGAAGTCCCCTCCAATGCACCAGGGGCCAGACAGGACTACTGAGAGGGCTGCCATCTCGTCCCAGAAATCCTGTTTCTCCCTGCTGGAGCAGAGACCATAGACGGCAGTGAACCACCATTCCTTCTGGTCCATATCCTTGATTTTGATCGATTTGAAGAATCGTCCTTCAAAGCTGTCCGTGACCTCTATGTGCCTAGTGTCCCAAGCGATCAGGATGCCTCCTGCCGTGCCCGAGGCTGGGAGGCTTACCCACTCCACCTTTCTTCTTTTCCACAATCTTGCGATCAACTCTGCAAGACAGCTCTGCTTCCTGAACTCTTGAAAAGAGACAATATGAGGTCTGACTTCCAAGATTTTGTGGCGGATGAGGTCTACTTTCTTGGGTGAACCGCATCCTCTAATGTTCCAGGATAATATCCGCATTGAAACCATCTGTACCTACCCTTGAGTCCTTCTTATGGGGACTCCTCCAGCTATGAAAGCTGGAGGTTAATTCCTTGAAAGAATTTCTCCACCCTTCTAGCTCTCTTCCTTTCGTCTTCCTCATCCTCCGATTCTTCCTCCGTGACGTTCTCTTGGGAAACCCTGACATTCTCCTCCTCTTGTCTCTCGGACTAAGACTGGGTGTCAGTGTGGTGCTAGGATTTGGAACATCCTGGGCCTTCAGAAAAAATCGTTAAGTGTGGAATAGAGCATACCTTAGCATAATGCATAGAGGCTCCTTGGTAATCCGGGTTCTCCTCTTCATCCGAATCATAGAAGGATCCACGTCCCTTTGACTTCCTTCTGACGGGGGTCTCCTCAGACGATGCTTCAGTTTCCTCGGCAGCATCCCTTTCGATTAGGACTTCTTTTCCTTTGTTTCCTTTGTCTCTTCCTGAGCTCGACAGTCCAATCCATCTATTATATTGGCCCCTTGATCCTTTGTTCCTGGTGGGGGGCCCCCTACTTGGCCCCTGGATCTTGGAGTTATCTTAGTCTGGCCCTCCTTTGGATCTGGGCTCCTCTCAGATTTCTTTTTGG
Organism: Tinospora cordifolia; assembly: GCA_030144865.1. Classification (NCBI taxonomy): domain Eukaryota; kingdom Viridiplantae; phylum Streptophyta; class Magnoliopsida; order Ranunculales; family Menispermaceae; genus Tinospora; species Tinospora cordifolia. The sequence goes on from JAJIYU010000590.1 coordinate 30,842, forward strand.
ACCCTGGGTCAGGGCCCAACATAACTAGGCCCGTCTTCTCTCCTCCCCCTCTCTTTCCCGCTCGACTTTCTTTTCCTTCTTCCTTTGAAAAATCTTGAATACTGCTCCTTCCTGTTGTGATGATGTCCACGCCTGCACTCCGCCGCATCTCGCCTCCGCCTGACAGCTTTCCTCTATAACGGCTTTGTTTTTGAGTTGACGTGTCAGATAGAATCATCGTCCTCGATCCTCCCGCCGACAACGCCTTCGTCTCCGGCGTTCTTCTGCCTTCCTTGGCTGCCGGAGTTTCAATTTTCCTGGCTTTCCGGTCCTGTTTCCTTGCCGCTTCTACCTCCGGACCCAATTTTTCTGTAGGTCCACCAACTTCACTACGATCTCCTCATCTCCATATCGGACTACTATGTCTGCCGGTAAGAAGCCAGATTCCAAGCCTCTTAGCTTTAGAATCGCCAATTCCCTTGATTTGTTCGATAGAGTGTCTTCCGCGATGTCCAACATCCCTCCACACTTCTCTGCTACGACCTCCATGAAATTTAGGGACCATTTCTCCGTCGGGATGCCTTCCACGCCTACCCAGCTGTTTCTACATGCTATCTTACGATGCTCCCATAACTCCGTATCCGACCAGTGATGGACCGTAATATCTGTTAGGAACACTTCCTGGTTCGGGCCCATTAGTTTAGATATTTCCTGCTCGTTAAAACAGTGCAACACTGCTCTACTCTCGTCTACAATGGTTAGGTTCAGCTCCCTTCCCAGGATGAGGACTAGATCGTCCTCGACCTCCTGCCATGTGAAAAAATCTGATGTACGAACTATCTTGAGCTTGTTCATTCTGATGGGTCTCCTCGGTTGCAGTTTCCTGGTTTTGTTTTTCCCTTCCATGCTTGTCACGTAGTTGCTTCGTACCAGATTCTTTTCTTTGCTAAGTCCACCAAAAGTTTTTACTTCTTCCAAAGATATCTTTGCTTGTGCTCTGGTCTGCACCATATGCTTACTCGGCTGGGTTTTCTTGTATATATCCTCTAGTATCTTAAGAAAATCTCCCCACATTTGACTGTCTTCCGGGATAAATATGCTCCTGAAAATGCCTCTCTCCAGCTTAGACAGTTTAATGAAGGTGCCCCTTCGATTGGTCAATATTCCCAAAAAGACGGTGTATCTGTCGTTGCGGTTGGCTAACTTAAAGTCTTCTCGTCTTCCTGAATTAATGTCGTTCCTAACTCCTTCGTACAACCAAGGAATATCATGACTAGACAAGGACAAAGTGAATGAGGCATTAAAGGTCGTCTCTTGAACTGTGAGATCGCCTGTTGGGGTAGCCACCTCTACCTTGAAAGCTTTAAATCTCGATTGGAAGGTGTACAGTTTCCATAGGTGAGGTTGTCTTCGATGCTGACCGTCCGCTTGCCCATATGTCTCATTAATGGATCTGCCTGCCTGACGCTTCCTTCTTCGGACTTCAATCCATCCCGCCTCCTTCTCCGGATCCTTCTCATTAATTCCTTCATTGAGTGTCGAACGATAACTCTTTCCTCCATCGATTCGACTTCCGCCATTTAGTTGCTCCTCGTTCGTCTCACCGTACCTCGTAAACCTTCCCCCCTCTTTGGTTGACTGAGCTCCGGTCTACGGTCTCTGAACGTCTTGCGCCATTCACTACTCTCCGGGCTCCGTACTCCGTTCGCCGATCACCGTGCGCATGACGCCTATCGTTCACCATTCGCGTACTACGATCGCCTTTCGCCATTTTTAGTTGGACATATAATTGAAGGGAATGAAGTGTTTTCTACACTGTTAAGCTGTGTATAGTTTAGGAGAAAAAAAGCATGGAAAAAGAGATCAAGATCTATGTCACATACCTTCAATATATTTATAAATTACTGGGATTTCTTTAAATGCTTAAATTGAAGAGAAGCCCTTACATATAGAATGGTAAAGCACAAAGGAACCAATGTCGTCAAGGCCCCAAGTGATGTACTGAGGCACATCATTAAAACATCAAATGAATAAGCAAACAAATATATAGCTCCTAAGTAAATATTTAATTATTTTTACATATAGAAACCTTATAAAAATTGCAAACATATTCCGCCATATGAAAGTCAAATGTTGTATAATAAATATAGATAATATTTTATTTGCAATTTGAATGCAGAAATAAAAAATAAATAAACAAATAAAACAATACCAAAAAAAGGCATTGATCATTTGACATATAGTGAAAGTACATTGTTTTAAATAGCTGTTATTATGCAATGTATATGAAAAAAAGGAAAATATATACAAAACTACAAGAGATAAAATAAAAAGTTAAGAAAAAGGTAACTTGGTAAATGAAATTAGAATTTAAGACATGCCAAAATTTAAGCTATACAAACAGAAATATAACAATATGGAGATACAGTTTTGATGAATTTCCGGAAACCTAACTGCCTCATTAAATTCGGCATTTAGGCAATTTATTTACAAATGCCTAGGCATTGCCCCAGTCACACAATTAAGCAAACCAATGCACAAGTATGCTATCAATAAAAAGTACACTTGTGGATTGCTCACATACTGGTTGAGGTCCTTATCTCACTTATTGTTTTCTTTTTTCTTCGAAGGAAAAAATTTCTTTATTTTCATCCTTAGCAATCACAAAATTGTTTTAATTGTCTTTTTATTTAGTACAACCATTTTAAGGTTTAAATATTGTAAAATTTATTCCTCTAAAAATACCCAACAGAAAGTTAAACAGACCAGAAGTAATTCAACATTTCAACTAGAATGTTCATAACCCAAGCAATATACAATCGTATAGAGTGACCCAGATCCACATATTCATATGCAAATCTAGAAAAAAATAAAAGTAACGCAATTGGAACATCATCTTGATACCTAAGAAAGAAACTGACCTCCAAACAAAGTAAAATCTACAAGATTTACATTAAAGATGAATGATTACAAAAATAAGGAGATTGACAACTACAATTTAATGCAAAAAGTTAGTATCTAGATTCAACAGCCCCTTCATTGTATCTATAGAAATACTAAGTACCTTGTTCGAATCAGAAATCATGTAAAATTGCGACTCAAACATTGTATCATATATGCGGTTGTTCAGCAATGGAAAATGAGGCTTTATGTTTGCTCCATCTTCTAACTTGAACTTGTAACTGCAAAACCATCAGCATACAAGGAACAATACAAGATTAATGATATGAAAAAAAAATAATAGACGGAGAAAAACTAAGTAACATAAAAAATCAACTATGATACCTACGTAAGTGTTAAAGAAAGAATTTGTTTGCCAGAGAATAACTTGTCACGGTCAGTAGGAAGAGCAGAGAGTTTAGATTCAATAGGCGGATAAGGAACTCTTATCTGCAAAATGGAGCAACTCAGCAGAAAATGGAGCACCATAGTCATAATCTTTCCATAAATAAAGGAGCAACTAACCTCACCTTTTTAAGCGTCGCACTAGGCACAAGCTTCTCAGACAACAATAGAGCTTCAGCATTAATTCTCACAGGAGCATCACTTCCATCAAGAATTAATGCCTCCTTCTTTATGTTTATTCCATGAAATTCAATCTAAACGACCATCAATAGTCAAAAATTAAATCACAATTAGGCATGGTATGAAAATTAGCCGAATTAATTAGGTAATTTGAACAATTGAAATGAAGTTCGCCTGTAATTATAAAATTACAAAATTTCATCAAAATCTTCGAAAAATCAGCAAAGTTCACTTAAAATTGAAGTTTTGAAGATTTTTGTAAAAAAAAATTGTATAAAAGCTGTGAAAAAGAGCATTTTTAATTAAAGAATTTATGTAGTGCACAAAGAGAAAGAAGAACAAACTGTAATTATAGTTTCTTTTCAAAAAAAAAAAAAACTTGGGAGAAGAGTAATAAGAGAAAAATAAGCTAAAAGCTTAATAGAAGAGACGTTGAGAAAAGAAAGAGAAAGAAAAACCAAGGTTTATGTTTGCAAGGCCATTAGGGTTTAACAAGAAATTTTTTTTGTTTCTTTCTTTTTTCTAACAGTTTTAAGTTATCACATGTGATGTGCATAAAATATTGCTAATATTAAAATATATGTACAAAACCATTACATGTACACTTTTATATGTAAAATATATTTATTATGTTTGTTTTTGGTATTTTTAATAAAAATTGTACATATTTTAGCACTTACATAGTATTTTTTTTGAAGTTTTTTTAGTAAATTTTTACAAAAATTCTTTCGAATTTCTCAAACTCTTCGAATTAATTCTAATTTTCAAAGGTCCAAGTTTGGGACGAAGTCGAATTTTTGTTTCTTGCAATTGGGAACTTCTCATTAGAATCAAAAAAGAACAGCAGAACAAGAGAGTTCTCTTTATAAATTTAATGACTCGATTGAAATGGCTAGGATCACATTCGTATTTGAGCAATAAGTTAAATCAGAGCACTATTTTTACTAGAAACCTCTAATTCATTGTTAAAATCCACAATTAAGGTCTCAAGTTATAGAATACTGGTACATAAATTGAATTGCTCTATTAATGAATGATTTTCTGCAGTGGGACACTGGGACTTACAATTCACTAGATTACCAAGTCCAATGCATCATTATATTTTCTACTTTTTTTCCTCATCACTGTTACAATAAAAAAAGTAGCCACACTTTGAAAGTAGCCTTCAGAATCTTTCAAGTCACATGTAACAAAATTTGACAAGTCTGTTGCCAAAACATTAAACAAATTAAATGAAAGAAACGAGGGGGAGAGAGACTCTAGAGTAGCAACAAGTCTGTTGCCAAAACTATATCTACTAAATAACTTCATACACAAAATATTTTCACATATTCTTTTCTTAGGCCTAAAATAAGAAGACAACAAGATAGAAGAAATAAATAGCAAATTATCATATCAATCTCAAACAAAGCACTGACATAAATTAAAAAATGTGAAAAGAAATAAATCTTCAATCCTAAGATACATCAAAATAGTACCTCAAAATCCACAATGGTTGCCTCATGACTTCCTATGCCACTTGACCAAAATTGAGCTATAGCCAATTCAATTGTCCGCCCACTTACAACATTAAAGGCAAAGCTTCTAGTGCAAGGTGATGAAAAAGTTACAACACTCTCCCACTTCATAGGCCTCTTTAGAGGACAAATCTGCAAGGAAGCACATTAAGAAATTCTGAGAAAATTTACAATTAGTTATAAAATATATGATCTACCTGAACAGCATCAATAAAAAATCTTCTAGCAGTATCAAATTCTGATGTTTTCATGGTTATTTCAGCCCAACGAGCACCAAGCGGTACATCAATAAATCTCCTTTCAATTTGACCTGTCAGCATAATAAAAAGCAAAAATAATAAAACAATAATGAAGCTCGATGAGTTAACTGCACAATACAAATATTAAAATAAATAAACTACTTAGTAGAAGTCACATCAGAAAAAAAAATACGTAAAAAGAGCAGACAGTAAAACTATCAAACACTCCTTTCAACCACTAAGTCGTTCGCAATTAAGTGAAGAAATAAAGTCCATCAAATACTTCTTGATGAGTTTTAACAAGTGTTTTCAAAGCATCACCTAGACAATGCATAGGCATTTTAACAAGATCTAGACACAGTACTAAGAAGATACTGGAGGGTTGTGTAAATACTTAAAAATTTAGAGGGTTTCTCGAAATTGAAAGGAAACTTTAAAAACAAACTTCCTCCCTTCCAAAACAAACCATAAACAGTTTTCCTCCAAAATCTATTTTTCCCATTTGTTCTGACCAAGAAATGTTTCTGAGATCACTAACGATACTCAGCAACTCTCTACAAGAACAACCAAAGGACAATGACAATAATACTACAATAGATATTTATTATCCAACAATGTATTTTATGGCATGAGTTAATGTTATATAGACAAGATTTTAACTAATGTGAAGTGTTTTATCATCTCATGAAAATTTAACATTTCTTATAGAATATAACTAGCCATATGTAATTTTGCATATGAATTCGCCAAGGAATTGCAAATAATTAATTAATATCAACAAAACAAGCACTCTTTTTCTTATCTAGGCTACCTCTCACCTAAATAGTAGACAAAGATTGGAGATTGCCTTGGCAAAAACACTGTTTAAAACCAAAGTTGTATAAGCAGGCAAACTTCATCAAGAAAACAACCAGAATAAATACTTAGAGACTTATCGGGTCACCAGCAATATGAGAACTAAAACGTTCCATGATTGAGCAATTAGTAGATCCTTATAGAGGTACCACCAAAAAGCCTAGTAATGTGGCACTTGTCAAATCTACTAGGAACATCTAAAAAAATTTAAGGGAAATAAAAATAGTAAAGATTTGTGATTTTGACTAAAATTTCATATCAAAGGATAATGACAACAATACTACAATATTAACGGGACTTAGCAAGATGGAAATAGCAAACAAATTGCTTCAACATAGAAACAAACTTTAAAACAATAACACAAAAAAAAAGCCTTGTACCAACCATTATGAAGAATTTGTACCTTAACATTCACTCAAAAACCTAATATATTGTTTTCTCAAAGAAAAGTTTCAAACAACATGGATGCCTAAAACCCCATACCATGAATAATAAAACAATTATTCTTGAATGGTATTGCTTAACATTTTATTAGTCACATAAACTAGAATGAAATTCCCTTCCATGAGTTGCTTTATCCACGTATGACGATTGTTTTCTATTAACTTAACAACCTGCAATAACAACACAAATGGATTCCTATGTGAATGAAAGTGACTAGCAAAAGGCAACAGGATTCAAGCGCAACAGAACCTCTTCAAGAAAAACCAAAGGAACATTATTGGCATTGCCAACAATGGGTGGTTCAATAAAAATGACAATGGAAAAAGAATAATAACAATAGAAATCAAGTGAGCCAGCTATATATGACAAAAAGAAAATTGGTGATAGAGACAAAAGAATCTCACTACAAGAAGTTTATGACAAGGAAGCGATGCCAAACTAGGAATAAATTAGAAATTGAAACAAAAAGACTCAAGGAACAAGAGGATGGGTGGATCGTGATGAGATAGAATAGAAGGCAAGATGATACTAGTTAGCAAAAGATAACGCACCCTATCCTACATAGAAAATAGACATCAAATGATGAACGAGAAATAGGCGAATGGAGCTTGCAAGGGAGATCATCCTGGGCAAAAACTGGTGGAGGTTAATTTGATCAATGGACAGTCCAAACCTTCAATATATAGTTCACCATGTGTTTTTCTCATGAGGGGGCGATGAAATCCTTATTAAAGATGTGACACGCACAAGAACATACTCAATGGTGATGGATTTCAAAGGGCAGAATGGATTATGGGTACGAATAATGATGTTATTGTAGCATTGAAGGATGGATTGTCCAAGGCAAAATGGAGAGTGCATGTGCAACAAGCCTTGTTTTTGGGCAAATTGAAAAATTTTTTAAAAATTAATTGAAGGAATTTTGATGAAATATCATAGGAGGATGATTGAAATCAAATGAAAATTGGAAAAAAATTGAGGGAAGTGAAGAAGATGATGGTTCCTCAATTGATCTATTCTCCACTTATGGACAGCTTGGCAACCAAGTTGTTTTCCAAGCAGCTGCTGGCAACATGAGAGGAAGAAGAGGAGAGAAGTGGCATGCAATTCAGTAGGTGGGAAAACCAATTGAGTTACCAAAGGCCACCCAACACCTGATTCATCTCCTCCTGCATTACAGCAACAGCAAGCTCTGAAATTCTTCTTCATCTTCTCCATTTTGAAAGCTCATGTCTCCTTCAACTCTCAACAAAATTGAGTGATCTTAGGCTTGATAGAAAGAGAAGATCGATAGGAACAACATAGTTGAGAATTGGTCATGGAGAAGAAGGATTGCTAAACCAAAGCCGGGGTGAGCCAAAGCTGCCCGAGAAGGTATAATGTATTATTTAAATGGAATTGATGTTCTGATGTTAAATTGGAATGAATTGATGATGTAATTTCAGATTGTAAGGCTTGCATGATGATTTATGATTTTAGTATGGATTGAAATGATGCCAATGGAAGGCCAAGACCATACTCATACTTCGAAAAAATAGCTAGAAATTATGATCAAAATCATGGTGTTACATATGATGGCCCTACTTTACTGCCCTATAACTCATGATTAAGAGAACTACGATGTACAAGGCTTGGAAAACTTGAAACTGGGATGAGTCATGAGCAAATAGAATCAAGAATGAAAAGGTTTAGTGCTGATTTGACCATTCAAACTGCAGGTGGAAAATACCTAGCTGGACTGTTAGGCATAATTGAGTAAGAGAACATGTTCAAGTGAGGTGGAAACCAAGTTTGACATACAAGATAGAATGGTCTTAAACTTCTGAGCACTTGACCATGTATAGACCATGATATGAGACACATACGGATAAATTTTCAAAGGAAACACATGAGTGGATTGACCACAATTAATCCAAGAACATACTATGTTAATACGGTTTGAAAGAAGCACAACATTTTGGCCTGAATGTGAAACCTAAGTTAGGGTTGTCATATGAGGTTGAAATTTCATGTATAGAACCCTTAGTTTCCTAGTTACTCAGTGTCTAAAAATCATCACAAACTAAGTCTAGGAAGGGGAAAAATTGAATGGAAAATCAGATCCTAATTGCAAACCCTGTTATTTGTGGTTGTGTAAAAGATGGACCCAAAAACATAGCAAATGATGTCCAAAAATCTTGAACTAAAAATTTAAGAGTTATTTGAAGGGTCTATTCCAATTTGAAAAATTGTAAAGCATTCCTGTCAGGGGATGTGTCTCAGTAAAATTGGAAACATTGTGACTCAGGTTAGACGTTTGTTCTGGAATTGGACAAAGGTTCAATGGGACACCTAGATCAAGGACATCAAACACTTCGCAAAACCTGAGAAAAATCTCAATGATACTAGGGTGGTTGAGGAGGCTCTCAACCAATTTTGAAGACAATTGAGTGTAAGATGAGGTCTCGTTAAATTTTACAAGTTGAACTATTGTACATCAACCAAGTGTACACAATACCAATACTGTAATCCAGGTGTATAGTTGTGTAACATTGGATTAATTGGACTCAAAGATGTGTCAATAGACCGTCTATAGTGATGAAACATATTTGACCTATAAGAACCAATTGACCTAAATTGTGCTATAAATTGTAAATACAAACCAAGGATGTACAGACTTGTATAATTGACATAGTTGATTTGATCAGGGTATTCAAAGCTTGAAGACTATGTCAACAAAGAGAAGGGGGTAGCATGTATATGTGAACACTTTCTTTAATTTATGGTTTCATCACTATAGATGGTCTCTTGATATATCTTTGAGTCCAATTAATCAAATGTTACACAATTATACACCTAGATTAAAATATTGGTATTATGTACACTTGGTTGATGTACAATAGTTCAACCTGTAGAATTTAACGAGACCTCATCTTACACTCAATTGTCTTTAAATTTGGTAGAGAGCCTTCTCACCCACCCTAGAAGCCAATCTAAAGAAATCGATAAGGCTACAAATTCTGAACAAGCAAGAGTTGTACTGGTATGCCAAACAACAAAGGAGGCGTCCAATATAACGAAAGGTAAGTGCACTAAAATGGTGAATGATGTTGCATTTCCACAATGGTTAGAGGAGGAGCGCTAGAAAAATATGATGATAGCATGAAAAAATAGTTGGATTGTGTTCAAAGGTCTAACTCAAAAGGGATAGCGAATGGAAATGATAGGTTGTATTGCAAGTAGATTTGGAGGTTTGCTGAAAATCGAGACAACCACAAATAACCAAAGATCACTAGAGATGGCAGTCATGAAGGTTGTACAACATGGATCAAGCTTTTTGCCAATTTCATGGAGATAGAGGTGGACATGAAGATGATGGACCTTAGGTTGTTCGATTTGAAATGTGTTGGATTCTGATTGACAAAGCAATGCATGATGACTTACTTGGCGCATGCATATGACAACGAACTCGAAGCACAAAAGTATTCTCCTCCAGAGACAGCGGAGATTTGTGGCTAGAGAAACAGGAAAAAGAAAAGAATGGCATAGCAGCAATCATCTCTACTAGAGGAGCACGCATATCAAATCAAAAATGGCACACTAGATGCAGGATTATAAATAACAGCTACAAGATTTAGCTTGTCGCCTCATAATTTCTCACCAGAAAAAGGTAACTCGAAAGGGGATGGTGCACGTGCACGAAGGCACAAACACAATAAATGTTGTGGGCTCAAGCAAGGAGAGCAAGCGGGCCAAGATGAAGGGGCCTACCAAAGAAAACATGGTGCTAAGGGCAAGCAGTCCAGTCATGATGAGGGTGCCACACAAGGACAGCAAAACCGAGTCCAAGAAAAGGAATGGAGCAACAAAGTGTACATAAGGAGAACACTAAGTCCCAAAAAAAAGAACCCAAATATTGAGGAGAACCAATGGCAAATGAAAATGAAGACAAGGATGATGATGAAGCAGGAGGATGTAGAAGGATGGTGATGCTAAATGAAGAAAACATCATGGTTGAGAGCTCACTGAGAGTAATGTTAGAGGAGGACGTAGAAGAAGCAAGGAGTGTTTCAAATTTTTCTTGGGGATAATGGCACGACTGAGGAAGACTCGAAACAAATCTCACAAATCACCAAAAGGTAAGATCCATAATTGTGACATGTACAAACAAATTACCAAATTAGTAGCAGATCCTATCAAGCCATTGGAAGATCAATTACAAAGAACCCAACTAGCCAACTTGTCTAAATCAGAGGAATCTGTTCCCTCCTCCATGTCGGATGGACGTGAGGCTCAAAAATAACAAGAAGCTGATAAAGTTGATAAGTAAAGGAGTGATCATGGGGGTTGAAGGAAGTCCAATGAAGATCCTAGGATCCTATTCGAACTGGGGAAAAAAAAATGCCGAGACAAGTAACAGTTTGAATTACTATAAGCCCAATGTTGTGACGCTTCAATAAACAAAAAGTGTGAACGTAGACTACTAGCACACAAAGGAAATATGGAAGGCTAGGTTCCTTGATTGGAAAAATAGTGATGGCGATGGGAATACCAAGAGTAATAATGCTCGTATGGGATACCAACTTCATAACAATGAACGAAAAATTCATCGATTCATTCTCAGCATCAATCAAGATCAGAACAAGTGATTTCAAAGAATGGTTTCATGCTCTAATAACGAAAGACAAGCTCTCTATGATGAGTTGGCAGGTCTCTCATCATTCTTTGAGGCATCCTAGTGTATAGTTGGAGATTTCAATGTAGATAGGAACCAAGCATAGAAGATTAATTGTAGCACTTTAACCAATAGCATTATAGAGTTTGACAACCTGAGCTCCAAAATCGACAAGTTCCTACTCAATTCTGAGTGGGAAGCACTATATCCCCGCAAAAGACAAAAGGTTGCAATTAGCATCAGTTCGGCTCACCGGCCAATCATCCTTGAAACAAATAACTGCACATAGGGTTCCACACGTTTTCACTTTGAAGATGTCTCGCTTTCTTACCCGCAATTTAAAGACAAGCTAAAGGAATGTTGGAACAATCCCCTAGCCAATTCTAGAAGATGGAATAGTTAGCTATTCAGAAAGAAGTTGAAGGATTTGAAAACAAAAATATAATGGAGAAGAAATGTTGCTAACAAAAACAAATTAAATAAGAAGACACTTACTGAAGCACTGCAAAAATTGGACAACCAAAGAGCAATAGTGGGGGTTACAGAGGAATATCTTCAGGAAAGAAACCACGTCCCAAATGAACTTCATGTACTTGACACAAAAATGGAAAGAATTGGAAAGCAAAAAAGCTAAGTTGAAGTGGAGCAAGAAGGGTGACAAGAAAAAAACAATTCATCAGTATTTAAACATACAATGGTCTAGGAAAATGATGGATAAAACGAGTAGAGGAAAGTGATCCAAGGAGACACAGAAATCAGCAAAAATGTAATTTAATATTTCACAAAAATTTCCAAGGATGAAGAAATCAAAGACAGGAATTGATGGCATAGAGTGGAAACCCATAATAAAGCAGTAGTAGAGATGACTATCCTCACTATTGAAATGGAAGAAATCAAAGAGGTAGTGTTGAAATGCAAAGGAGATAGGACTTTAGGGTCAGACGATTTTATAATAAAATTCCATCAAAGCTCTTGCAACATGATGAAGGACAAACTAGGCTTGGTGTCTAATGAAATCCAATATAATGGGATCATTAACAAAATTACAAATGAGACCTACGTATGCCTCATGCTAAGAGGTCAAACTCAAGAAGGAACAATGATTATAGATTAATCAGCATGACTACTAGCCTTTACAAAATAATAGCTAAAACTCTAGCATATTGATTAAGAGAGGCACTCACAAACACTATAGCTAAGACCTAAATGGCTTTTGTTAAAGATAGACAAATAATAGATGGAGTTTTCGTGGCAAATGAAGTTGCAGATGACTAGAGAATGAAAAAGAAAGAAGGTTTCATCCTTAAGATCAATTTTGAAAAGGCCTAAGACTCCTTTAAATGGAATTTCATAGACTTTGTTATGGAAAGGAAAGGCTTCGACAAGAAATGGAATGAATGGATCCAAAGTTATACCTCAGGAATTAAATATTCCATCATGATTCATGGACGACCTAGACGAAAAATTGAAGGCTCTAGAAATTGAAGACAAGGAGATCCTTTGTCTCCTTACTTATACAAACTAGCACTGATGCTCTCGATCGACTACTAACAAAAGCAAAGGAGAATGGGTTCATTAAAGGCTTCGAAGTGGGAAAGTGAAGGTAGACATCACCCACAGTCTGTTTGTTGATGAATATATTTTCTTTGTGAAGCGTCATAAACACAACATAAGCAATCTTATGTCCTTGATGAAAAGCTTCTGCTTCATATTAGGTTTGTCAGTGAACATGAAAAAACTGCACCTTCATGGAATCAAAAGTACCACACCAAAAATTATGGAAATAGGAAGGAAGATTGGAGTTTCAATCAAGGAATGGCCTATAAATTATTTGGGAATTCCACTAGGAGGGAGTCCACCGTCATCTTCCTTTGGGAACCTAGTAGTTCAAACGTTTAATAGGAGAACGACAGGTCGGAAAAGATCGTATCTTTCCAAGGGGAGGAGTCTCACTCAAATTAATTCAATCCTATAGATGCTTTGCCCACCTAGTTCATGTATTTTTCAAGCCACCCAGGAAGGTCGTCGCAATCTTGGAAAGGTACATACATAATTTCCACTAGAGGATAGAAAACCAAGGTAATGGAGCCCACCTAGGAAGAGGGGAAGAGGTCAAGAAATACATAAAGCAAGGGAGTTTAGGTGTTCAAGATCTCATAAGCACAAACAAATTGTGAAATGGTTACGGAGATTTCACAAGGAAACAAACAGGCTTTGTGGGGAGTGATTAGAAGCAAGCATTTTAAACTCTAGGATAATAACAGGGATGTCTAAGTATTAACAAGTGTCTCCTATTGCTCACCATGGAAGTTTATACACTACATACCCAACCTTCCGTGCTAAAATTAGGTTTAAGGTTGGCAGAGGGGACAACATTAGATTTTGAGAAGATATGTGTACACGGATACCAGCATGAAGGAGCAATTCTCACACATTTATACTTTATCCACTCTCCATAACACCCTCGTGATGCAAGGTGCATTTCCAGTACTATCTGAACTGCACACTATCACCTACATATAAATTGGTGGCAAATATGTCGGATGGTATCACCAATAAGTCAAAGGAAAGAGGCATTATGAATGGTTTTAAAATGTTGGGAAGGACAGGGCGTCACCGAATAGAAAAATGACGAGAATGAGAACCTCTCCATTCAACAACAAGAGTGGAAATTTGCTTGGTAGGGTGGCAGCAAGACCAACAGTTAAGAACAATCTTCTGTTGTTTCCTTGACTAGTCCTACTACTGATGAAGTAAGTGAAGTTGTTGCTGCTGCTGCAAAGCTAAAGCCATAGAGGGTGAATATAAAAGTGGTGAAATATGTGCTTAGTGACTCTGAGGAAGATACTGATCATGCCTACGATGAGGATGAAGATTAGAGCAGCAAAATCTGAGTTTTTATGTATTGGTAAAGGACTCATTTACCTGACAAGTAGTTCCTTGTAGGTAGTTGATAGTTTTTAAAATTTAAATTGATATATAGCCGAAAGCTAATTCCAAAATATATATATGTTAGGAAGGAGGCACGCATGTCTCCCACATTCAAATTCAATATGTGGATGACTAACACTTCTCTGTGGAAAATGGTGATTTAAGCCTCAAAAATTCCATGAACATAATTGAAAGCTTTGGCTTCATTTATCGGCTTAGAGTTAACCTATCCAAGTGTTAGTTGGTTGCATCAACATATTGGAAAGGAGATAACCAACATGGAAAATGCGATCAAATGCACATTGGACATTAGCCTTTGAATTGTTTTGGTATGGTTCTTGCAAGGAACCCTCTAAGTACTTCCTTTGGAAAACTGTCATCCAAATCATTACTCATAATGTGGATGGATGAAAGAGAAGTTTCCTATCAAAGATGCATACACTAGAACCTCAGAAATCTGTTTTGAAAGTCAAAACTAAAAAATATATATCCACCTTTAAGATGCCAAAATCTATTGCAAATTATATTTGAAAAACTAATGAGGAATTTCCATTCGAAGAATGAAGACAAAGAAACAACTCTCACTTAACCAAAGGGGAAAATGTCAATGATACTATTTTTGGCGGTTAGGGCATTAAGATCCGTTGAATTAGGACAGGCATCAAGTATGGAAGTAGCTATGTATGTTCATGTAAAAGAAAGATACACTATGGAAAAGGATAATAAGGAGATATCATGGCTTGCATGCAAATACCAAAGATGCCAACATTCTACAAGGAATCACCTACATGCCCATGGCAATTTATACATTCAATCTACCTCCTCTGTCACCCGCCCATGCAACTAAAACTTAGTAGTTTTAAAATTAGAGGACTGCTAGGCAAAAGGCCAGAATTAAATGGGCAGCAATACAGGAATAAAATTCCAAGTTTTTTGCAAGATACTCTCCATTAGGAAATCACATAATGCCATTTCAAAAGTTCTACTTTTAGGTGTTTAGGAGCGGCCCAAGTTTGAAATCGTAGGCCTAATCTCTAAGTTGGTTGCCTTATTACAATTTTCCTTCCAAAACAATTGGATTGATATTATTATAAGCACACTAGCTCCTTGTCTTCCGAACATCTGTATAAATTTTAGGTGAACTCTAAGTTTTGAAGTACAAAAACCTAAATTGTAATGAACTACATACATGTTAACAAGTAAATCACTAGGTTTATATGCGAAAAGAAAAGTTTAAAAACTTAAAAGGTTAATAAAGAACGTGAAAACCATCTCATAGCGTTGACTTCTATTTGTTAATTTTCTACAAATTTTATTTTTTGATTCATTAAAACGTAGCATATGAAAATTTTAGTCTTATAACAGCATCTCTTAATATGAAAATTATTAAAAACAACTTTATGTGATAAGCTAAGTATAAAAAATTTATCAAGTTTATTTATATTCCATGTTTACAATTATTTCTAATAGTGATTTTTTTTAGAATTAATACAAAGGTTTTAATGTACTCTTTTCAAAAAAATATGAGGCTTATCTCTTTTAGTACCCTGAGGCTTAAGTCATGTCTCACAAAGAGAAATGGTCTCAATTGCATACACAATTTTTAAAAACTTACTTGGGAATGTGGTACGGAAATTTGACAAGCCTTGCAAAAATTAGCTGAATTATTTTGTTTTTTTTTTTTTAAACATTGGGCCAGAATTCAAATGTAAGGAAAAAAAATTGCAGAAAAATTCAAAAGTTTCTATCAAATTCACGGAAATTTCACAACTTCAATGAAATGGCAAAAATGAAAAGTGATTTCTAACTAAAGAAAGCAAAAACTCAATGAAAATGTTTAAATGTGCTTGAGAATAGAGATTGAAGGAGATATTCAAGTTTGGACCCAAGGAACGAAAATTCGACTTCGCATCAAACTTCGACATTCAAAAATCAGAATTAATTCGAAGAGTACGAGAAATTCAAGAGAAATTTTGTAAAAAATTGTTGACTTATAGAAGTTCAAAAAATTCTACATATATGCGAAAATATGCATAAATTCTATTACAAATGATGAAAACAAATATAAATCAGTATATTTTAAATATAAAAGTATAAATATAATAGTTTCAAACTTGTCTTTTAACATTAACAAGATTTAGTGTTTATGGTACATGTTAAGAACTATATATTATTTACTTGTGTATTCCATGAATTTCACCAAAATCTTCAATTTTTTCACGAATTTCATCGAAATCTTCGAAGTTTTGTCAAAATTTTCGAACTTTTGTCGAAATCTTCGAAGTTTTGTCGAATTTCGTCAAAGTCTTTGAAGTTTTGTCGAATTCCGTCGAAGTCTTCGAAGTTTTGTCAAATTTCGTCGAAGTCTTCAAAGTTTTGTCGAACTTTTGTAATTTTTTTTACAACTAAACTTTGGTTCAATAACCAGAAAATCCAACTTATTTCGTCAAATTTCGCCGAAATTCGACGAATTTTCATTCCATGTTTGGACCCAACTTTTCTAGTGCTAAAAAAGTGTAGTTCAATTTATTAGACTTATACTTCTATATTTGAAAAGTATCTATTTATATTTGTTTTCATCACTTTGTATCGTAATTGTGTATCAGTGTTGTCAAGGCGGTAAGGCGGTTTAAGACGGTAAGCCTCCATAAGGTGAGGCGGGGCCTAGGCGAGGACTAGGCGGTCCTTAAAATAATTATTTAAAGATCCCTGAAGAATTATTTATTTATTTATTGGTCCCTTAAATATATATATATATAATTTTTTTCTTGAAAAATTGTTTAATACTTTTTTATAATTTTATTTATTTATATTTTATATTTAATTAATTAATTATATATAAATTATAAAATTATAAATAATGACATATTAGGTAATACATGATGATAAAATCATGATCATCATAAGTTCACATAATTCATACTCATAACATTCAAAAAAGAAGAGCTAATTTTGCGCGCGCGAGTGAGAGAGAGAGAGAGAGATCCGTAAAGAAACAAAAAAGAGACGTAGATAGAGAGAGACAGAAGAGAGACATAGATAGAGAGAGAGAGAAGAGAAATGTAGAAAGATAGAGAGGAAGAGTAGAGAGAGTGAGGGACGGACGTAGAAAGACAGAGAGGGAGAGATGCAAAAAGAGATAGAGGCATAGCAAAGACAACTGGAGAGATGCAAAAAGAGAGCAGAGAGAAAAAGGGAGAGACACGCACAGTAAGATGGAGAGAGCCGTCCGAGTCGCTCACCGAAAAAGACGTCGAAGTTGCTCGTCGGAGTGTTGGAAATGATCGCCGGAGTCTCAGAGATGATCGTCGGCGTTGGTTCGAGTCGTTTGACTTTGAGAGGTTTGAGAACAGAGTTATTAGATTTAGGTTAAAATTAAAAAATTAATTAATTAATTAAA
>JAJIYU010000591.1:0-47598 GCA_030144865.1 Tinospora cordifolia
TATATATATATATATATATATATAATATAAGAAGTATTCATAAAATATACACAAATTACTTTTTCTACGGAGATGTTGAACATCAGTCAAGAAAACAGATGATTATATACACAAAATATACATATAATATACAGATATAATATAAAAAATATATGCAAAATATTTTCCTGCAACCAAGAACAGTGAACAATAAATTAATTGTTGTAAGAATCATAATTTAAATATACAGAAAATATACCTGAAATATACAGAAAATATGTATAGACCTATTATTTTGATGGTAAATGAAAGAAAACCCATTATAGATCACTGCATACAAAAAATATACAGATAATACATAAACTATATGAGAAATATACAAAAAATATACATAGAATAGTTTTTCGCACAGATATTAAATAATGATCAAGAAAATATATGACTATATATACAAAATCTAGGTATAATATATAGATATTATACAAGAAATATACATATAATATACGCAAATTACTTTTTCTGCGAAGATGTTGAACATAAATCAAGAAAATAGATGATTATATACAGAAAATATACATATAATATACAGATAATATACAAGAAATATATACAAAATATTTTTCCGCAACCAAGAATAATGAAGTGTAAATTAATTGCTGTAAGAATTATAATTGTATATAATAAATAGATTGCGTATATACGTATATTACATTACTCACCAATTCCGTCAAAACCTTTGTTGTCAATTCAATTCAATTCCGTTAATTTCGTCAAACATTTATTGTTAATTCAATTCAATTCCGTCAAACCTTTATTGTCAATTCAATTCAATTCCGTTAATAGTGATTGTCTATATATGTATCTTATATTATATTAATTACACACCAATTCCGTCAAACATGAATACTTTTTGTTTTCATTCTTTCTATTTCGGTTTTTGATTTTACGTGATTCAGTCTCTTTACTTTCTGTTTTAACATTTCTGTAATTAAAATTTGAATATTTGTATAACATTGAAATATATGATATTCATGTAATATACTTTCAAATATGTATATAACCGCATTTTTTCCAAATTACAAAAAATATCATATGTTTTAAAATATAATCGAAAATATTTTTTTTCAAACTTTCAAGTATGTCACTGTTTTAAAAGTCTTATCACTTTTACAAAGGTTAAAGAAGAAGAAGCTGAGTCAAATCTGTCGCAGATCTCTCTGTGTGCTCCTCGCAGATTTCGCAATGTTTGCCAGTAAAGAAGAACACTCTCTCTATGCCGTAGATCTCATATCAACTGCAGTGAAGAAGAACCTAGTTTGTGTTTGTTGTTCTCAGATCTATTGCAAAGAACTAGATTAGCAAGTGAACTTTGGCATCATCGCTACAGTTGAGGATCTAAGGTTTTAGCGAGCGAGAGTAGCAACTGCAAGAGAACGGTGAAGCTTACAGTGCAAAACAGGCAGGCTAAGGTGTCGATCATGTCGTCTACTCCAACTCTGGTTATCAAGGCTCTCAAAACACCAGAACACAATTGGAAGAAGATGAAGAATATTAAGCATAGAATTCCTAGATCTGTTGGAACCAAATTTGTTCGAACCCAGATCTGTTGCTCCTTTATTTTTTTCGCTAGCTAATTTGTTGCCGTTATTTTGTTGTTCGCCGACCATTATCTATTGTTCGCACAACAGGGAGCATGCTCGCCGAAAAACTGTTTGGATGAAGTCTCTCTGAACTTTTCGACGGTCGTGGATTTGGGAAAGAGAGGAAAGGGTTGGAAAAACTCATTGAAAAACTATTTCCAACCCAGATCTGTTGGAACCAAATCTGTTCGAACCCAGATCTGTTGGTCCTTTATTTTTTTCGCTGGCTAATTTGTTGCCGTTATTTTGTTGTTCGCCGACCATTATCTATTGTTCGCACTACAGGGAGCATGCTCGCCGAAAAATTGTTACTGCCATGGATGAAGTCTCTCTGAACTTTTCGACGGTCGTGGATTTGGGAAAGAGAGGAAAGGGTTGGAAAAACTCATTGAAAAACTATTTTTGCCATGGATGCACGCTTGCCGAAAAACTGTTACTACCATGGATGCACGCTTGCCATTTGGTGATTCACAACTCCTTCTTTTTCTTTAAATAAATATGGGTGATTCATGGTTGCTTCTTCTTCTTCCGAATTTGCTTCCCCAGAACTTTTCGACTGCTATGACGAGAAGAACAACAAGAAGTTATGATCAATTTCGATGGCTTCCACGGCGGCAATGATAGTAGTGAGGCAAGCAGCAACGACGGCGGTGACGCATCAAACTAGTGTCGCAGAGCAGAATCTTCACTGGTATACACATATATTATATACATATAATATATTGTATACGTATAATATACATATTATATACAAATAATATACAGTTATACAAATATTAAGTATACATATTATATATATTATATACGAATAATATACAAAAAATACACATAATGTACAAATAATGTACATATTATATACTAATAATATACAGTTTTTAAACTCTTTTATATTCTTTTTTCTTGATTTTCTAGCTCTATTGTTCACAACGCCCGAGAAGAAGAATTGTTGTCGTTCACCGGATGTTGCTCGCCAAAATGTTATTTGTCAGACTGTTGTTTGTCGGAATAGTGCTTGCCAGATTGTTGTTGTTCGCCGTCCGGAGTGGTGCTTGTTGGACTGTTAATGTTCGCTGCCCAGAGTGGTGCTCACCAGACTGCTGCTATTCACCAGCCAGAGTAGTGCTCGCCGAATTGTTGTTATTTGCCGGCCGGAGTGGTACTCGCCGACCAGATTGGTTCTCACTGGACTGTTGTTATTTGCTGGTCAGAGTGGTGCTCACCGGACTATTGCTGTTTGCCAGCCGAAGTAGTACTCACTAGACTATTGTTGATCGCCAACAGACTATTTTGCTTCTTTTGTTATTTTTGTAATTAATTTTTTTTATATTTGTATAAAGTTGAAATACTTAATATTTTTGTAATATATTATAAAATAATGTATGGATACGAATTTTTCCCTTTTTGCTTGTAGCATCAGTAATTGGGCTCAACCGTTGGAGGTAATACAGAGCGGTAGCAAACTTCTTCAATCTAATCTTCATGAGCCACTTCCCTCAATTATTTTCGTTATAAAAGGAAAAACACATTTTTAAACAAAAAAAAAAAATTATATAAATATATATATATCAAAAACTTAAAATAAAAAATATCAAAAACTATTGATCAACAACTATTAGTATAATATTAGTATACAATTAGTATAATATTATATAACATTTAGCTTGTAAATAATAACATAACATTAACGTACAGTTGGAATAACATTATTGTGCAATGCGATAAAAACTATTAATATATCAAAAGTTGATATATAGTCGGTATAACATTAATATTCGATTGATATAATATTAGTATACAGTGCTATGAAAACTGTTCATTAATAAGGATTAGTATACCAAAAGTTGGTATACAATCAATATAACATTAATATAATATTTAACTTATAAACAATGATATCCTATTGGTATAAAATAGTATAACATTAGTATGCGGTGTTGTAAAAACCATTGATTAACTACTATTAGGGTACCAAAATTGAAATAACATTGGTAAATTTTCCATTCTCTATCTTCCACCTTTAATTCTTCAACTTCTTGTCCTACCTCTACTTCTTTTTCTTCTTCTTCTTCTTCTTCAACCTCTTCTTCTTGTTCTTTGATGTTGCAATTGTTATCACCATTAGCTTCGACTTCTTTAGGATAATAATCAAAAGCCTCTTTGGAATCTTCAACTCCAACTGCCATGCCTTCGTCTTTAGAAGCCGGAAACGTCACACAAAGGGATCACTTGACAAAGTCACCTTTGCTCTCTCCTCTGTTCTATTTTTGCCTTGCGTTGGATTACTTCTTGGTTTTAGCTTTTCTTTTATGGCTATAGAAGAATATGTGCTGTGTGTGTTAGTCTCCCTTTTCCTATCTTCCTCCTCATCTCCTTCCTCTCCTTATTATGGATCTTTGTTATTTGAGTAAAAATTGGACTAATTTTAAACTTGGTCAAAATATGCAACCATTTTGACACCTATATATATATTCTAATAAAATTGAAATAATTAATAAAAGGACATAACTGAAAATTTACAAAAAAAAAAAAAACGTAAATATTATTGATAATATTTTCTAAAATCTGACAATTTTTAAAATTTTCTCATATATATATATTCAAATCACTTATATAGGTTTAGACTAGACTTAAATGTCCTCTAACAAAATTTTTAACCTTAGCTTTTGTTTGTGTTGGTTTCTTATTTTCACTGACTTCTTATCACCTTTTATATTTTATACGTGAGACAATTAATTTATAGGTATTTAATATTCTCGTGTACGTTAAAATGTTATCAACATAGGTTGGGAAGTTTATGTCCAACATTATAAGTGGAAAGAAAATAAATGTGCGACTACCAGGTAGACATAGAATCGTCTCTAAATAATTAACCTAGCACTCTTACTATCTCATCAGAGATCAGACGCACACTCACTGAAGCATAATATCCTTTTTATCTCTTTAAATAACAATCCCTTTGAAAGATCACAAACTTGCTTCGTAGCTTCGAAAGATCGAGCTTGCTTGCCCTTAAATTCGAAGACGATCAAGACAGAACTTGTCATGTAGTTGGTTGCTCTGTTGAAGTTCCAAATATTCCTTATATTTCATTCCACTGTACGCTGCGTCATGATGTTCTACATTTTTGAGCTTTAATAACTCGGGCGCAGGTGTAACCACTTTGTCCAAACAAGGCCCATGAGCCATAGCCACAGAAATCCTAGCAACTGTGTTGTTCACCACTGCCCGATGCACCACGCTTTTGTACTTCCCGTTGCTCAATATCTACATAAAAAAATAATAATTATTATAACTAGATCAGCTCATCAGCACACAATGGGGAATCAGAAAAATGTAATGGTGGCAATTGATGATTATGAAGTTGAGGCACGGTGACAACCTCGAGATGATCTGCGGTGTTGACTAGAAGAGAGTTGGGTGGGGCATTGACATGGACCCACTTTCCATTGTGTTGTAGTTGAAGTCCACGACCTTGGTTCTGTATGACTATGGTCAGGAGGCCATGATCTGAATGTGGAGGCAAGCCCATTGCTAGTTCCGACTGTGGACAAGGTGGATACAGATTGGCTATCAGGATTTGTAAACCATTCTCCAACTCCATAGCTTTCTCTATGTGATATGTCTCCAACCCCAAGCTTTCTGATATTGCTCGCACTAGTTCTCTCGCTATTTCTCTTACACTTTTGCTATACTCGAATGCAATTTCACTGTAGAAATTAACCTAGAGTTAATTCTAAATTTGGGTGTTACGATCAGATATCTTTGTTAGTTCTTGAGTCAATAAGATTGTTAGTACTACATTAGTAAAATGAAATGTAACAAAGAAATAAAAAGATATTGTAAGAAGAAAAATGACACAAAGAGATGTTCTGGGCAACAAGCCTACGTCTGCAGGGTCTCGCCCAGATAAAGAATGTCATTATAAATAAATCGTACAACTATTGCAACTGAACTAACACGATGACCACAACATCGATGCAACAATTTGCAATATACACTACATCGTACAACTATTGCAACTAGACTAACATGATAAGTACAACACCAATGCCACATTTTGCAATACTTACAACTGGTTCAACATTCTACTGCAACACTCTATGCACACAAGACACAACAAGTTTATCTCATTTAGAAGAACGTTGTCAAACTTTGCAAATACACAAGTTGCAGAGAGTACAACTCCTTTGATCACTCAATAAACAAGAATAAAGAATTCAGCTTTCAATAGTCAATACAATAACTCTCACATGTATTAATGGTGTTTTTTTGTAGCTTTAAGTCATGATGAAAGCTTCAGATGACTCTGCATATATAGACTTCAGAACAGAGCATTTTTTTGGACAAACATATTTTTTTGGGTTTATTCTGCGATCCACTATGACACAATATTGTGAGCATAGTCTGCGAACAGATTTCCAAGAAAACTACAACTTTCCAAGAATAGTGAGATTCTTCTGCTTCCTCTGGACTCTTAGCATAAAGAGCATAAAAAAAATCTTTATTGAATGGAATGACTAACCTGTTTACTTCTAAAAACAAAACACCATGATTTTGGAATTCTTTCCTTGGAGAACATTGTAAATTTTCAATAAAACTATTCTGGGAATGAAGCTAATTGAAAAATATTGATTTCAGAAATTGCCAAAGGAAATATTTTAAAACATTCTATACAGTTTAAACAGTCTTTTGAAAACATTCCTTTTTCTGAAACCAAACAAAATACTAGAACAAGAATAAGCAGCATATACCAATATCTAAAACAGTTATAGAGATCTGAGAATAAGCAAGTTTCTTTTCCAACCAGAATTATAAGCATTAACAAATTGAAAGAATTTTCTTAAAGATAGAAAAACCATAAATTTATCCAACAGTTATTAGAGAATATACATTATTTCCATTTCCAAAACATTATGCAATGTCATATTCTAATCATGCCTTTAGTTTCTAAAATTAATCGATCATTATGTAATCCTATTTCAAAAAACTCAAAAGAGAATCAATGAAAATCTTGTTTCCAAAAAGCACCAATATTCAGTTTTCCAAAAACCAAAATCTACTGTTAGTGATTTTCATAATCACGAAGCACTATATAGTTAACGATGATTCCAGATTTTAAGATGCAGTAACAACTTTCTGATATTTAGATTCTAAAATCCAATAATGACATGCAATAAATCAGTTTCTAAAACAAATAGTAGCATACAATATTTTTAGGGAATTATACAGTTGCAGGATTTAAGAGATGTAATATTTAATTTTTCCTATAACAGTAATGTTCCATTTTCTAAAGACATGAAATAAAACATTTCTCACAATATCATTTCTAGAATATTAATAGCACCAAAATGAGAAATATCATTTTTAGAACATTAGTAGTATTTCTAGAATATATGAATGTTAATTTAATGAGACATGTCAGTACCAAACATGCCAACTCATATTTAAAAATTGTCACGTCACAAATGAAGCGGCATTTTCCAAAAAATTTCTCCTTTTGGCATTGTTTGGTGTAAAACACAATAGTGTATGATATTCAAATATGTGTGTGCAGTAAGATCAAATAGAAAGCAATTAGAAACAAATAATACAGACAATATTTGAGCACAGAAAAAAAAAAAGAAAAAGAGTTGACCTTGTTATACACACACACTCCACAAGTTTTCTCCTCCTTTATGCACACACACATTTATCTCCCCCTTTTTGCACTTAACAATGCCAATTTAGAGGAACCACAAGCATAGGATATGCACACATTCTCCCCCTTTTTGAATATTCCCCCTAAATACTAGCACAATCACAATTTTAGGGAAAATAGCAATTACTTTGATCCTAGGCACTTTAGAGAAATCATCAATTTTATTTAGAATTTAATATTCGAGCATAAAGGCCACCCCTTTGTCTCTCCTTGGTCAACTAACGGAAGCTTTAGAACTAGTAACTGGATCTAAATCTTTAACGGACAAAGATTGAAACTTAGGTGCACTCTAAAATAGTTTCTAAAGTAAATTTAGTCACAAGATAGGCCAAGAACGACACCTAAATGAGTAAAAGATGACTCCATAAATTCTTAATAAGAATCTTACTCCCCCTCAACCATATGAGATATAAATCTCCCCAAAATGAAAGCATAGATACACCATATAAAACAACTTCCATAGTCTTTGGTATGGCTATGTACTTGAGAACAAAAATAGGGGATGAATCTTATTCAAGAGAGGTAAGAGATTAATGTTAAAATAAAGAGACCATAGAGAAATTTGAGCATGATCTATGATGTTCAATATGACAGATGCTAGAAGAGCATGTGAAAAAAAATTGTGCACAACATAAATGAAAATGGAATGCATGTATGTGTAAAATAATGATATGTGTGTCGAATGTATCTAAACATGTGGAAAAACTATCATGAACTTTAACATCCCTACAAATATAGAACATCTACCCTACAAATATATTATTCTTAAATATATGGGTATATATATGATTATTGAACATTACCTTCCCTACATACCTAAAACTCAACTTGTAAGGGGACTTTAGCATTTTTGGCTCCATCAAGGACATATAGCAAGAAAACTTTACCATTTGTGTTGTAGTTCTTCCAAGGAACAATTAACCAATCATTAGGTCTGATGGATAGTTTAGTTGAGTTATAGGAGTGGGTTCTTCAACAGTTTCAGATTTTGTTTCTAGGTTTTTTGGGTTGTCTATGCTGTCTTTTGTTTTGCTTACTATTGTTACAGACTATCTTTCAGTTTCTTTCATGCTTTCTGCATTCGTTTCGAGTAGATGATCTTTGGTCTAATCATCATTTTTTGCATTCTTTTCCAACCGATAGCAGTTGTCAAAGGTGTTCACCCCTTTCATGACATAAGCTCCTGAACTATCCAAGATACAACATCCTTCCTTTGTGATGTTCACTTATAATTTTTTATCACAAAGTTGGCTAATACTTATCAGATTCGCCTTCAATCGTTCCACAAGCAACACATCCTTTAATTTTGTTATTCTACTAACATTCAAAGTTCATCTTCCCATGACTTTTTCTTTTTCTCCATCACCGAAGGTGACATAACCATCTTCCTCTGCACAGTAAGATGTTAGCAATCTTTTGTCACATGTCATATGTTTTGAACACCTACTGTTGAGGTGTTGATTGTTGCTATTGCCCATTATGAGAACACTTCTGATTTTCAAACCCATTTCTATACAATTCATGGTTCTTTTTTTGAGATAGGATGATGGCTTTGTTGAAACCTTCTTCGTAATTTGTAGCATTGGGTCCACTTGTGTCTTTAATGTAGTGGTAGTAGCAAGTGGGAACTCTGGCTATTACTTTTGTGTTCTTGTGTTGGTTCTTATGCCTTATTTTTACAATGTATCCATTTATGAAATGATTATTGTGCTCAGTTTCTATTGTGTATCCAAGACCCCTTTGATCATGTGAACTTTGCCCCGTGTCAAAAATTTCATTCAGCTTCGCCTTCCCTACATTGAGGCACTACAACGTTTATTCTGCAGCATCCAGCTTGTTCGTCAGTTCCTCTATCCTTCTTTCCTTCTTCTTGATTACGTTTTATTGTGCTTTAACAATCCCCTACATCTTGAGAACCCGCTCTTCCAATTCTTTGATTTGCGTCCCAACTTGCAACCATTTTTCATACATTAGTTCATAAGTTTTTCTAAAATCATCCAAACTTACCTCGTCATCATCATTGTTTGAATTAGAGTGAATTGCAGTTGCAGCAGATTTCATGGTTGTATTTTTAATGGAAGCAGTGAAAGCAATAAAGCTGCTTGAGAACCCTTCATCTTCAACTTGACTGTCATCAGATTCATCATTCATCGTGATGTCATGTTGTTTCTTCTTCATTGTGTTAGCACATTTAGCCTGATGGTGTCCTAAGCCTCCACACTCATGGCACTTGACGTTGGTTTTGTTGTCAATTTTGGTAGACTCCTTCATGGATCTTTTGTCGTCAAATTTGTTTTTTAGGTGCAAAGTTCTTTTTTCCATATGTTTTTAGGAATCTAGAAAAGTTCTTTGTGATCATTGCAATCTCGTCTTCTTTGTCCATCGTGTTTGTTTCTGCTAGAAGAGCAATGTCTTTGTCTGATTTTTTTTTTTTATTTGAAAAACTCATTTCATATGTTTATAATAATCCCATGAGTTCATCAAACCTCATTTTAGTCAGATCCTTGGTTTCTTCAATACCTACAACTTTTGCTGCAAATCTCGGGATAGGGATCTCAACGCTTTTCTTACAAGTTTTTCGTCGGAGTATTTCTTTCCTAATTGGAAAGCTTGATTGACAATGTCGCGCAATTTATTGTTGAAGCTTGATATATTTTCATGATCTTCCATCTTCAAAAGCTCAAACTGAGATATGTGCACAACATTGGTTCTTTCGTGTATTGTTTGTAAAGTATCCCAAGCGTCTTCAACAGACTCACACGTAGATATCAACTTGAATTGTTCTGTGTCAATTACATTGAAAATCGTGTTGAGAGCCTTCGAGTTTGCAAGGAATAGTCTTCTTTCTTCCTCAGACCATTCAATTTTTTATTTAGAACTACAATTATTTTATAATATTGGTGTTGTCTAACCATCTTCAACAACTCTCCAAGTAAATTTGTCTAATAATTGAATAAAGATACGCATCTCGGTCTTCCAGTAGGTATAGTTCCCTTTTTCAAGAAATGGGTGTCTAGTGTAGAGTCACCTTCCTTGGGATGGTGTCTGACGGTGGTGGAGTGACCAATTTTTATAGCGAATCTAACCTACCAAGTTAAAGGCTTTAAGAAGAAAAGTAATGTAAGACCCCAAAAATTTATAACAAACACACATGATTTTGAAAGCTTAAAATACAAATAAATAAAATAAGTAAAGGATCATGAAAATAAAGAAAAAAATAAAAATCACAGAATTCTAATTTTGGTGGAATAAAATAATGAAAATAAACTAAAATAAATAAATAATTTAATCAAAAATAAATAAATATAAATAAGTAAACAAAAATAAAATATTTTTATGTCTCATGATCATGTAAATTGCACATAAATAAAATAACTAAATAGTTTAACAAATTAATAATAATAAGCAATTAAAGAAGAAAAAAACACGAATGAATAAACAAATAAATAAATAAGGATTTGCGTGGTTACAAAGGCATGAAATCTGCAAAAAAATGTAATAATAAAAAAAGAGGGAGGGAAACAAAAAAGAAAGAAAGAAAAAATATAATAAAAATAAAAATACTTTACGCCCCACGATCATGTAAACTATGCATAAATAAATATAGGATGATGACATAAAAAAATAGAATTCTTTACTAGAAATCACAAGGATTGTGCAAAGAAAAAAAAAGAGAAAATTTCTTCATTCTTACGATGTGGACGAGAAAAAGGGAGGACATTCGAAAATAAAGAAATAAATAAATCAATCAAATATCTTTCACCTTAAAATATATATTATTTTCGAACACTCAAGCTTCGGCCAAGAAAAAGGAAAAAAAAAAGATATATATACTTGTTTGCTCCTTTGCGTGGGCGAACAAGAAAAAAAAAAGAGAACAAACTAAAAAAATTACATCCCATAATAATGTAAACTATGCATTAGTAAATCAATAATGAATTAGATGAAAAAAAAAGGGATCGCGTGGTAACGAATGCACAGCATGTGCGAAACTAATTAAAAATAAACTTTTATTTTATTCATTTATTTTCACTCAAACCTTGGAAAAAAAACAAAGAAAGGACAAAGAAAATAGTTGTGTTTTTTTTCACGTGAAGAAGAAGAAGAAATGCATGAGCTGAAAGAAATGTGAAACGATGCCCTAGTTTTCGAATAATTGAAGAATAATACCCTAGTGCTCGAACCCAGATTCGTTTTCGAACCCGTCTATGCTGGATTTTCTGGGCCCAAATAAAAAAGGCAAAAAGAAGAAGCAGCAATGGCTACTGTGTTTCTTGCGAGAAGAAGCAACAATTTTTGCTACGTTTTTTACGCGAAGAAGAAGGAAGAAGGAAAAAAGACGAATGAAGAAGAAGAAGAACGAAAAAGAGGACAGCTGCTGCATTCCACGAATGAAGAAGAGAGAAGACGCACAGAAGAAGAACGAATGAAGAAGACGAAGAAAAGGAGAAGAAAGAAGAAGATGATGCCCTAGATCCACTTTCTTTGCACAAAAAAAAACCCCAAGAACGAAACCCCAATCACAATCTCTCTGTGTGCAGCTGCCATTGTCGTTCCTTGGTACTCTGCAGCATATCCATGAAGAATGCCTTAGCAACAACATCTGATTTTCGTTGGGGGTCTTTGAGAGGGTTTTGGAGCATACAAAACCAAATTTGAGAAGAACAACCCTCACAACAGATTCGCGAGCTTAGATCTACGAAGAACAACCTTCACAACAGATTTGCGAGCTCAAATATGTGAAGAACACCACCAAAATGTGGTATAGCCTTCGATTTTCGATACCCTTGCATTTTGATGTTCATAGTTTAGTGTTTTACTTGATGTGAATGGGAAAAATAAGACTTCGCATCTGCACCATTGCATTCTAGGCATTCGCATTTGAACCATTGCATTTGGACCTTCACATTCGAAAAATCCTCACATTCACAACCTTCGCATTCGAAAAAAAAAAAAACATTCGCAACCTTTGCATTCAAGAAACATTTGCAACCAACGCATTTAAAAAAAATTATTGCTTTGAAATCTGGCATTTTACCTCTATTGTTTGAATGTTCATATGCAAACAATGGTCAGCTATTAAGTTATCAGTAGTACCATAGAATTGTGATAGTCCCAGTTTCTTTAGTTCTAGCAGCAACTTTCTATGTTCGTTGTCTTCCAGATCCTCTGATTCCTCCTGATAATCTAGAATTTCAGGTGCTGGCATTGGCTGTTGCATCAGAATCTGCTCTTGCACTTGCGGTTATGGTGCCACCTACGATATCATACGAGCTAGCGTCCGTTCTATTTGCTCGATCACTCTCCTGGTGACTTCATTCATCATATGTTTCATTCTAGCCTTAGCCATGTTGTTCTGCGCTTCATGAGAGTCGGTGTCGTCAGATGTAGCACCTCGTGTTGCATATCTCCTAGGTCCGGCCATTATCTACATATCAACGCCGATTTAGTATTTGTTTCCACCGTTTTTGTTTAGTCCGTTCTATCATGACTCTAGATTCATATATCTAGGTTCTCGATCTGTTGAGTGGTCTAATAATATATTTTTCTAGGTCACTTTTGTTTTTGGGTATAGGATTTGGTCTCATACAAACAATAAGATCATAATGCATTCAATCATTCAAGAAATTCATGCTAGCATAGTAAAATTTTTGTCTTTCGCCTATGCCTCCAAGTTCGTGTGTCTCATACCACCCTTGTCCTTTGACATAGACTTCCACTCAGAGATTTCACTACACCCAATCAATTTCATAAATGTCTCGATTTCTAAGGCTTCCCAAGCCCCACTATACTTGACTGTCTCATACCAGCCAAGCATAGAGAAACAAGTTTGTCCAAAGCCACCGATCATTCACCAAACATGGTCCCTCATTCTCCGAGTTTAGGATTCTTCTGTACCCCTGAATTCCTATGTGTCATGACCAAACAAGTGTTCGTTTTTTACACATTTGCAGCCTCTAACTTATGCCCTAAAAGTTTATTCATGATTCACTGTGCCACCGTTGGCAACCCCCAAGTCTCTACTTAAGGTCTCTTCCCTAAACTTAGGTTTTCAAATCCTTGTTGGCATCTCATATGAACTGGTGGCACAACCTCCTAGTTTTCATCTCGTAAGAAAATAAGTGTGTTCTTTAACTCCGACTACTCATATAAACTAGTGGGACAACCTCCAGATCGGACGACGAGATCGAAGTCAACTTAGCAACCGTGCTTTCTAGAACGGGATAACCCGTCTCTTTTTCAATGTTTAGCTTTACTCGGGACAAAACTTACCAACTATCAACTCAACTCGTAATCTTTGTATCCAAACAAAACCGTTGAAAATATATATCTTTTTTGAAATTTTTCTTTTTCAAAATCGTTTTAGTTTTCAAATCAAGAGGTAGGGTTTCTAAATTAAATAAATAGTCTTACCTGACTAGTCAATTTTTTATAATTCCTGCTCAAGGCATTTAAAGCTTAGGCTCTAATACCACCTTTGTAACACCTCGCCTCCCAAGCCCCATCGTCTACGTCATCTGACGGTCTAATTTCGTTCAATCAATAATCTTGGGCCGCCTAGGAAACGGGCCCGTGCTACATTTTTTTCTTCTTTGACCCACATCCATGAGGGTTTCCGTATACAATAGTTTATGTGCAAAATAATTCAAGGCATCATAATTAAAATCCTTCATTTATTTATACTAATTGAACTTTTACAATAAGAAAATAAATTCAGAAATGAATAAACAATTTGATTTGGGCATATGTGCCCTACATTAAAATAAATTAAAATTTTCAATAAATAAACTTCCTCGTGAGCTGATTAATTCCCTGAAATGTGAAAAAATAGGGGGGTGAGGAAAAAAGCTTAGTGAATCATTCCATCTATTTAATTCATTATTTCAACCAAATAATACAAGCATATCAAATATTTTGAGGGATTAATTTGATTCAAACAATATATTGTTTTCGTCGTAACTTAGACCGGAAGGAATTAACCTCTGTGTTCCAGATCTAGGGAGAGAGATCATTTTACAAACTCAAACACTTCTTTGTGGAGTGGGATCACACATGAAACTCAGTCTACTCTGGTGCCAAACCTGACAGCTAGTCAAAAAGGCTGGTAACACACGCGGAGAATATTCGTCCTCGTGCCAGTATGTGGTTAAGATCTTTGTTTAATCTTAATTATGCGTGCAATAGCATAGTAAATGAATATTTGAATAGTATTTAAACATTCAAACAATATAATATGATCATTGACTTTCGATTTCTGATGTAGAAGATCGTACAAGACGCAACTACTGAGCGTACTCTTTTGGTCATAAGCAGTATATTAATAAATAGTAACTCTAACAATATAACATTCACATTGACTTTCGATTTCTAATGTAAAAGATCGTACAAGACGCAACTACAGAGCATAATCTCTAGGTCATAAGCAATAAAATAATGCATAAATAAAAAGGACAAGAATTAAACTTAAACAAATAAAACAAGCAAGCATTATTTAAATCAAAATAATAGATTAAAAGAAAGGGAAAGAAAATCACCTCGAGATTTCAAGAAAAGAAGAACAAGGATTGTGGTTGCCAAGAAGGAGGCCAAGAGAGAGCAAGAGGAATTTCGATTCTTGCTTTGAGATGAATGAAATGAGAAGAGTAGGGAGGTTTATATAGAGTTATTTTTTTAACTAGTTTTGTCTATTTTTTCAATGTGGGACTATCATTTTTTACATTTCAAACGGGTAGAATAAGGGGGTTTATATAGAGTCATTTGTCTATTTTTCCAATGTAGGATTATTATTTTATATATATGCATATCTTAACATCATACATGTATTCTAACTAATATATGCATATCTTAATATCATACTAGATAAAATATTATATTCATGAATACATTTCCTTACATATATATTCAATACTTTATAATATTATTTATTGCATTAAATAATATTACATATTGCTATAAATTACTATTAATACATATACCAATCAATAAAATTAATCAATTACTATAAATTAATCCTATATATATTAATCTATATTACTATAAATTAATCCTGTATATATTATATTGCTTCATTTTTTTCATATATTACTATTAATCTTACTATATTAGTACATACACTAATCATAATTAATTAATGTACATGCATATGTGCATGTGATTATATAATGCTTACATATATACATCTACACTATTTAATTAATCAACTAATTTCATGAGTCTATCTTATATAAAATGTCACATATATAAGTACAAAGTAATATATACATGTATCTATCTTAATTAAATCTCATTCATATATACAAATAATTTGGGGTATTACAGATGTGCTATATGATCTACTGGGCTCTCGAATTCACACCATTCCTCTTTTTCAGATGACATGTGATGCTGCACAAGTCGACCGACATTAAGGAAGACTTAATTATTTTGTTAAATACCTTTTGTATATTTTATCCTTTTGTAATTTAATTTGATACAAGGCATGTGCCATTTCTTTGGACTAAACATTTTATATGTGATTAAATATTTTAAATTTATTTCAAAGATATTTAAATTGTTTGTATGTAGACTTGAAGCTTCTCATTTCATTTGTAATTTTAATGATCCATTTTATTAATTTAGAAGTTTTTTTTCAAAAAAAATTCATGTATATTTAAATTGATTGTATCATTTCTTGAAAAATGAACTGGAAAGGAAATTTTGAAAGAAAAGTACAGTGTAGATGAATTTAGTAGCGCTTCGGCTCTTGGCGGACGAGCGCCTTGCAGCTTCTCCTGTCGAATGAGTGCACATCTCCACGCAGGGCCTAAGGGGCGCACGGAACGTCGGCCAAAGTGTTACAGGTAACCCGCTCTAATACCAATTGTTAGTTCTTAAGTCACTAAAACTGTTACTACCACGTCAGTGAAATGAAGTGTAGCAAGGAAATAAAAAGATATTGCAGGAAAGAAAATGACATAAGGAGATGTTCACACAGTTCCGCCAACAAGCCTACGTCTGCGAGGCTTTTCCCAGATAAAGAATCCTACTATGAATAAATCGTACAACTATTGCAATTGGACTAATGGGATGACCACAACACCGATGCCACAATTTGCAATATACACCACACCGTACGACTATTGCAACTAGACTAACATGATAAGCACAAAACCAATACCACACTTTGCAATACTTACAGTTGGTTCAACATTCTACAACAACACTCTATGCACACGAGACACAGCAAGTTCCTCTCGTCTAGAAAAAACAATCAAACTTTGCAAACACGTAAACTGTAGACAGTGCAACTCTTTTGATCACTCAATAAACCAAGAATAAAGAATTCAATTTTCAACACTCAATACAATGACTCTCACATGTATTAATAATGTTTTCTTTGTAGCTTCAAGTCATAATGTAAGCTTCAGACGACTTTGCATATATAAACTTCAGAACAGAGTATTTTTTAACAAACAAATTTTTTGGGGTTCACTATGTGATCCACTGTGAGCACAATCTCCGAAGATTTTCAAAAAACTGTAACTTTCTAAGAGTAGCGAGATTCTTCTGCTACCTCTGGATTCTTAACATAAAGAGTAGGAAAAAAATCTTTATTAAATAGAATGACTAACATGTTTACTTCTAAAAACAAAACACCATGATTTTGAAATTCTTTCCTTGAAGAACACTTGCAGATTTTCAATACAAATATTTTGAAAATGAAGCTGATTGAAAGATATTGATTTCAAAAATTGTCAAAGGAAATATTTTAAAAACATTCTGTATAGTTTAAACAGCCCTTTAAAAACATTCCTTTTTTTGAAACCGAACAAAATACCAGAATAAGAATAAGCAGCAGATATCAATTTCTAAAACAGTTATAAAGATCTAAGAATAAGCAATTTTCTTTTCCAAACAAGATTTTGAGCATTAACAAATTGAAAAAATTTTCTTAAAGATACTAAAATCAGAAGCTTATCCAACGGTTATTTGAGAATATGCACTATTTCAATTTTCAAAACATTTTGCAATATGTCATCTTCTAATCATGTCTTTATCAGCTTCTAAAATTAATCCAGCATTATGTAATCCTATTTCTAAAAACTCAAAAGAGAATTAATAAAAATATTGTTTTTAAAAAAGCACTAATATTTAATTTTTCAAAAACTAAAGTATATTGTTAGTAATTTTCATAATCATGAAATACTATATAGTTAACGATAATTTCAAATTTTAAGATGCACTAACAGCTTTATGATATTTAAATTTTAAATTTTAATAATGACATGCACTAAATCAGTTTCTAAAATAAATAATAGAATACAATATTTTCAGAGAATTATGTACTTGCAGGATTTAAAAAATATAATATTCAATTTTTTCTATAACAGTAAAGAAATATAATATTCAATTTTTTCCTATAACAGTAATGTTTCGTTATAGGAACATTACTGTTATAGAAACATTCGAAAGCAGCAAATTCTGGGTTTTTCTTACCTGAAACCAGGGGGTTTGTGTGGAGAATAAAACAGGGGATGAACGAAAACCTTCAGAAAATCCCTCCAGAACAACACTTTATCCACTGAAACGTTGAAGCTGGTGCCACATCTAATCGGATCTAAAACATGCTTTCCTGCGAACTCCTGCTTCTCTTCCTCCGCTAAATTAAAGAAACTTTCACAAGCTTCAAGCATCCTCCGCATCACTTCCTCAGGAATCCCGTGATTAATCACCTATGCCCAACGGCAACAACAAACATTTATTATGGGAAAATTCTAATTCTATTGATGTTTTTCAAACTAAAAATAACTATAGTTACATCTAGATTCATAAATTCTTTGATGTACCAAAAAGAACCCCCAGTCGCGGCAAGCGTCGCCAAGCTGTTGGATGATCTGTGAGCGTTGTTGGGGAGATTCG
Source organism: Tinospora cordifolia (assembly GCA_030144865.1). NCBI lineage: Eukaryota > Viridiplantae > Streptophyta > Magnoliopsida > Ranunculales > Menispermaceae > Tinospora > Tinospora cordifolia. The sequence continues at coordinate 18,217 of JAJIYU010000591.1, forward strand.
GAAGTGAGTAAGAAGAAATCAATTGTGGGAATTTGGTCATCAACTACGATGGCTTCTCCTTCTTCGGCGCGGGTTGAGTGTGTGTAATTGGAGGGAAGAGAGGTGAGTATGCTTGATTCCACCAGACGTTTTACGGAGTCCATCTTGGCTGGAAAGGAACACCAATAAATCAAAGTAGCTCATGAAGCATTTGGACGAACACGCTGGGCGGCTGAGAACAAGAGGGAGAAAGCGTCTCCGACTCTTGATTACTTTGCCCCATTGTCTTGGCCAGGGGAAAAAATAAAAACAAACAAAAATTTAAGCGATAAGGTTGATAACTCAAATTAAACTTCTACTTTTTCAATTTCGACTTTTAATTATAATAGAGATTGTAGCTCTATTTAAATAAGTTAATTTTATTATTATTAATTTGTTTTATAGAGGTTACGCATCTATTTTAATTAGAGATTATATATTTAAAAATATCTTAAAAATATTTTTATTATATTTTAATTTTTGCAAAGGTTAAAAATAAAATAATACCACCTTCCTGACGCCATGATTCACTCAAAATTTCTAGTATATCATATCTTGATATAAGTTTTCCTTTCAGAACCTATATTTGAAAAGAAACAAAAATAAATAAATAAAGTCTTCCCAAAGAAAGGACGATATTACATGTGGATGATTAATTAAGATTAATGTCCATAGTTTCACAAGATTCTTCTTGTCATCCAAGACATTTACACAAAATTTACAAAACTCCATAATCTTATCCATGTGAAAATATATATATATATACATCATCGAATTTATATATTAATTTAGCTGCTAATTTTTATTTTCTTTTAATTTGACAATTTTTCTTTCAATTTAATTTATTTCATCAAATTTATCATATATTACATCTTCTTATGCTTATATTTTTCATTTATCTTAATCAACCTATAATTATTTATTTTTATTCTCTGATTATTAACTTCGTTTTCAGCCAGTAAATTTTTCTGAACATTTTCTCAAATAATTATTTTTATCATAATTGTCTATTCTATCATATTTCTTCTATTTTCCTTTTATTTCAAGAAAAAATAGATAAATAGAGGAAGAATTTTATTCTTATATACTATTACACTTATATTAGTGTGTCGTACGTTTTTTACTTTTCAAACACCCATTTTAATGCTATTAGTTGAAAATGATAATTAATTTACATTTACAATATATCATTAATTTTATGATAACAAAGTTAATCATATTAGTACAAAATTAAATCCCTAATGATACACAGAGTTTCAGAAAATCTGTCATAAATGAAGGTTATGACATTTGTCAAATATATCTATAAGAGGTGAGTTATTTCAAGTATTTTTCCTATACATTGCCACCTTATGAAAGGGAAACTTATGGGACATAGCAAAAATTTTAATGCAGCCTTGATTATGCCAGCTCTGATTATGCCAGCTCTCCATGGACTATTTAACTGAGCTTTCCATGTGTCCCACTAAACCCAACTTTTTATGTATTTGTACATCAACATAGGGCTTTGCTAGCCAAGTTTGGGAAATTTATCATAGTTACATATATATATATATATATATATATATAGAAGTCTTATTTTATTAAGGATGACAATTTGTACTATCATATCATAAATAAGTATTATTTATATATTGCAAACTCAAACATGAGATGCTAAAGAAATGAATGACCCAAATATAACCCATTTAACATGCTATTTAATTAAGTTGTATTTGTGTTGTGCTTTATATTTAACCTATACATACATACATACATACATATACGTATCCCCTAAATTATATCCGGCCAAGTAAATTTTTTTTCAAGCCCTTTTATTTTTAAGGTGAGCATTTCATAATCTCTAAATGCTTTCGTCGATAAAAGATCTTTACACCAAGATGGGGTAGCTTCAGTTAGCTAAGAGTAAACGTGAGATTGAAATTTATGTTTTGAGTTCAAGCTCGGGTGTATTCCAGTTATCGGCCTTTGTCAGAAACTATACAAGTTTAAGAGTATTAATCTCACTTAAAGAAAAATGAACGCTTAAAATATCAAATACTAAAACAAAAGATAAGAAATCGCTTTCTTTGAGCTCTTGTAAAGATATACATATATATATATATATGAAAGTAATGTGGTTTGAAGAGTGTTAAATTAGCTGTTGCAATAATATTATCAATAAATTTAAGCGCTTGTAATATTTTAAAAAGCAGATAATTTTGTTGCAAAGAATGCTTTTGACGTTCTAAGCATTAGAGCAACATTAGCAACAATCCTAAAGAATTCCACTTACTTCAAACCACCACTCTTAGAATCAACTATCAAATTTTCATATGGGTTGCGTCAATTCTTTCGTGTCGGTTGGTTGAATATTAAAATAGAGAGGGGCTAAAATCACCCCAAAATTAGTTTTTTTCACCCCACAATTCAAATCCAGCTTTATCCCTAATTAAAATGACGAATCAACCCTTTCTAAACACTCCACTTAATCTTACGTGGCATCCACTCATCCCACCTTACTCCACTAAACTCTCCATTCATCTCCATCACCGTCCCCACAACTCATACCATCTTCTCCAGCGACGTCAACGGACTTATCTAGCAAGACTTCAACGAACATTCCGACGAGCATTCGAACGCCTTTTCTTCAAGGTATACATTGTAAATCACGTATTTAGATTAGAATGAGCAAAAATGGACCAAATCTGATGTGTTTCAATGTGATTTTCGTTGTGTAAGTTAGGGCACAAGAAAGGATTGCGATTCACTTTAATTTTTAAAGAAATGGCACAAGAAACGAATTTTACAAGCGAAATGAGTGTAAATGAGGTATATTTCACACTCTGTTGTGTTCAGAATCGCGTTTGAATGAAGATTTCACGATTGTCTGTCTTGTCCCTGTGTGGCCGAGACTCACTAAACATGTTTCGGCCACCCAGGGCCGAGACTGATTAGTGGGTCTCGGCCTCGATGACCGAGACCCACTGATGAGTCTCGACCATGCAAGCTAAGACCTATACGTAAGTCTCGGCTACCCAGGGCCGAGACTCATGAGTAAGTCTCGGCCTGCATGGCTGAGACTCTTTGGTGAGTCTCGGCGATATAGGCCGAGACTCTTGAATGAGTCTCGTGAGTCTCGGCCCTGGGTGGCTGAGACTGTGCTGCTTGTTTCCTGTTCCCTTGACTAATTAACTTATTTTGATTATTGAAGAAATATGCACCGATATAATTGTTGATTATACAGAACAATTCACACCGCCAGTTCCATTTGGGTCAAGAGAAGAAATGATATCTTGGACACAACATCATGGTAAGATTAATGGGTTTGTTGTAAGCATAAAGAACTTTGATCTCAGTAGAAATGGTAGACAAGCAAGAGTAAATCTTGCTTGTGAAAGATATGGGTCGTACAAAAAAGGACTAAAAAAACAACGTGTTGATACTGATAAAAAAGTTAAAGGAAGATCAAAGATAGGGACAAAGAAGTGTGTTGTCCGTTTTTGTTAAATGGAAAAAACCCAAATGAGGGTATATGGATCTTAACTGTAGCATGCGGTACCCACAATCACCCAACAACTAAATACCTTGAAGGTCACTCGTATGCGGGTAGGTTGGACAAGGATGAGGTTGATGTCATGTTGTAAATGACGAAAGGCAATGCATGGCCAAGAGATATTTTAATGACATTGAAGGAAAGAAATGCAATGAATTCATCCACTTTGAGGACTATCCACAATGCAAGACACAAGCAAAGATTAATAGAAGCTAGGGGTAGGACACAAATGCAACAATTGTTGCACTTGTTAGATGAATCACAATACATTGAATGGCATAGGTGTGAAACCCTTTAGCTATTCTAATCTCTTCAATATCTTCTTCTTCAACCACATCAAGGCACTCACATACCAACTGCACAGCACCATCAAACTTCATCGGTTTTACTGAATCCGATTTGCCCATCACTGGAATGCAAAGAAGAATGCGGACATCGTCAAGTGTAATCAACATCTCACCGAATAGGAGGTGAAATGTGTTCGCCTTTGACTGCCATCTCTCAATGAAAGCCAATATAAGCATCCTATTAGCATAGCCATAAGAACATGTGATTAGTGGGCTCAATCCGAATCTATTGATCAACTCTTGTAGGCGAGCTTGTTTTGGGTAACATTCAAGGTCCCAAGACTTGATCATCTTTCCATATTTGATACATTTCAGTGGGCCTTGATGCTGCACTCAAAAAAAAAATTCTTTCAAAAAATTATTATTAACATTTATATTTGAGAAAAAAATATTAAAGAATAAAATTTACCTCATTAATCCATACTACAGCAGCAACATGGTGCTTAAAGCTCTTTAGAACTGACAGATTAGACAGACCACCAGGAAAAAGGTCCAAGAACATGTTCACTTTATAAAGCTGGCCTGCTTCATGTTCTTCAACTTCTTCTTCTTCTTGTGAATAATGGGAGGAAGTTTCACTAACTGAAAATAGATTAGATTTTGCAGCCACCATAGCTTGCCTCTGTGATGCCGTCAATGGAGGCCTAGAAGAAGATGCACTTTCTGACTCATTGCTTGTTTTATTTCTTGACATATTTTTCTTCTTTGGTGGCATTTCTGCGAAAAAAGAACTAATCATTAATTTATTATAATATTCAAATGAAAATAACCATATGAACCAAAAACTGTAATAAACAGTTCTCAACTTTGGGTCTTGACCAATTGCAGCAAACCTAAGGAGAGTCTCAATCCTGCTAGCTGAGACAAAAGAGAGAGTCTCGGCTATGGTGGCTGTAATACCTACAATTTTAGTGTTGTAATCCCAAAATTTGAGTTAAAAAATTAAAATTAAAAATTACTGTTAAAAAATACGGCACTGTTAAAAAATACGATTACTGTTCAAATATACGGTTACTGTTAACAAATACGATCACTATTTTGTCGGCAGACAAAATAACTTTCGGTGGTTACTATAGCTACAGTAACAGGCACTGCAGCCACAGTAACAAACTATTTGTAACTGTTCGATTTCATCTTTTTCTGCTAGAAAAATCTATATAAACCCTCCCCCCCATTCTAAAAATTCATTCCAGCAAGAAAGAAAGAATTTCCTTGCTTACTCTCTTCTCTTCTCTTGTTCTTCAGCTATTTTAAACAGCAAATATAGTAGTAGGAAGGGGAAAACCCCAGTTTCTGCATAGCAGTGGTGAAGATCTACTGTTGGGTACCTCTTTTGAAGCAATTGGAAGGTCTTTCTGATCAAAGCAGGTATAATCACTCTGCTCTAGTCTTTATTTAAGATTGGAGATGTCGTTATTCATTTCAGTATGCATACGTAATTTACTGTTCATATATACGGTACTGTTCACTGTTACTATTTAGCACTGTTCATATATAAGGTACTATTCATGGGCATCGATTAAATCACATTTTCGAAACGTAGATCTTGAAGACTATTGGTCAAAGACTCGAAACAAGTTGAGATAATACTGCAAGGATTCAGAGAAATATTACTGAGGTGGAAGTGATTACTCAACTCTCTAATATTATTTGAATTTTAATGCTGAATATGTGATGTTTGCATTGTTTAAATGTCTAGAAATATGAAAGGTTATTGACTAAATGATTTGTGAAAGATTTTTCTTTATTTTTTAATTTATTTATGACCGGAAGAGTATGCTCTGTAGTTGCATCTTGTACAATCTTCTACATCAGAAATCGACAGTCATTGTTTTCATTTATGAAAATATTGATTTATGATGTCATGCTGATGAAATGTTTAATTATTGATGAAATATTTATTTTATTATGCTCTGTTCACAAAAATAAGATTAAATAAAGATTTCAACCACATACCGACGCGGGGACGAATGTCTTTCGTGTGTGTTCCATGCAGAATTAGAACTAGTTGTCATGATTGACACATGAATGAACTGGGTTTCAGAAATGATCCCAGAGAAGGGTTTGAGTTTCAGAATTGATCTTTCTCCCCAGATCTAGAACATAGAGGTTAACCCCTTTCGGTCTAATTGACAACTGTTGATAAATAAATGTTTGAAATACCTAATGGATAATAAGTATTTGCATATTCAGTGTTTGGTTTAAATAATGATATGGATGTACTGTGTATGATCCACTGGGCTTTTGAGCTCACCCAATCATTTTTTTCAAGTAACTATTGAAGCCATTGCCCCAGCAGATCAATATAAATTAATAATAGTGTGCCTCATAGTATGATGATAGTAGAAAATGAAGTGTATTGTAGGGCTTGTGACCCACTATATTTGATCATGTCAAATGTCGATAATATTTGTATTATCAAAAGATGGCTATGGAGCCCACATAATTATTCGTAACTCTGATCATGAATCAATGTTTCAGTTATTTTGAAATACTAAGATTATTGTGTTTCTATTATATTTATACTTTATACCTTGGGATATGAACTGGTGAAACTATCAGATGTGATAAATGATGAAAAGAAAATGAAATATCCTCAGTTCTCAGATAGAAAGTGGGATTGACTGCACTTGAAAGAAATAACGTCTCAAGCTACAAGACAACCACGTCGCCTATGATGTATGTGAGAAAGATCGAGAGCTGGGGGTATTACAAAAGTGGTATCAGAGCCTAGGCTTTAGATGCTTTGGGCAAGAATTAGAAGGAATTGACTAGTCTGATAAGACTATTCATTTATTTAATTTAGAAGCCCTACCTCCTGTTTTGGAAACTGAAATGTAACACCCCACCTCCCAAGTCTCATCTTCCGCGTCATCTGACGGTTCAATTCTCTTTGATCAAAACTCTTGGGATGCCCGGGAGATGGGCCCGTGCTACATTTTCTTCTTCTTAGACCCAAATGCATTAGGGTTCCTGTGTACATTAGTCTATGTACAAAAATAACATCATAGTAAAGAAGATCCTCCATGTGTTCATTTAACAATTCTAAGTACAATATTTCATTACATCGAAAAATAAATTTAAAGCTGAAAATACATGAGTTCACTTGGGCTTATTTGCCCTACATTAAGTTAAATAAAAACTTTCTAAGGAACAATCTCCGCGCAAGCTGATCAATTTCCTATTGTGAAAAATAAGGGGGTGAGCTACACAACCTAGTGAATCATTCCATCTATTTAATCCATTATTCCAACCAGACAATGCAAACAGATCAAACACTTCCAGAGATTAATTCGATTCACCCAACATATTAATTCAGTCGCAATTTAGACCGAACGAGAATACCCTCTGTGTTCCAGATCTAGGGAGAGAGATCAATTTTGAAACTCAAACCCATTTTCGGTGGGATCATTTTTTAAACCCGTTCTATGCTGGTGTCAGTATTGACAGCCAGTTCCAATTCTACATGGAACACAGAAAGTCTCCGTACCGGTACGTGGTTGAAATCTCATTTAATCTAATTTTGTTGTGTGCAAGAACATGGTGGATAAATATTTCAACAAAAATTGAACATACTACAGTATAGTATGATAGATCAAAAAAACACAGATGTTCGATTTCTGATGTAGAAGATCGTACGTGACGCAACTACAGAGCATACTCTCTCAAACAGGAAAACGACTTTCGATTTCTGATGTAGAAGATCGTACAAGACGCAACTACAGAGCATACTCTCTTGGTCATACAACATATGATTGAAAGAAATAAATGCAAAGAATAAAAATAAAAGCATAAAATAATCAAATTAACCAAACAAGCAAACATCATCTAAATCAAAATAATAAATTAAAAGAAAGGAAAGAAACTCACATTAGCTATTCTTTCTTTCAAACTTTCCTCTCCTCCCTCTCCTCTCAAATACACTTCAATGCTTTAATTTGGTATCCAAAAATATGAGGAGAGGCTCCCTATTTATAGTAGAGCTTTGATGGTTAGTAATTAGGGTATGGTAGTGGATAGCTTAGAATAATGGAGAGACAAGGGGGTCCTTCATACTTGTTTGTAAGCAATTATAAGTATTAATAATAGTGGTTTGTTGTGCATTATTCATATACTTTAAAGCTATTTTTAATTGATTAAAATTGACATTATCTTCTTTAATTATTTAAAGATGATAGTGGTGGTGGTTGAATAATATTTTTCATATCATTTTTATTTAATTAAAATTGGCACTATCTTCTTTAATTATTTAAAGATGATGATGGTGGTGGTTGAATAATATTTTTCATATCATTTCCATTTAATTAAAATTGGCACTATCTTCTTTAATTATTTAAAGATGATAGTGGTGGTGGTTGAATAATATTTTTCATTTACTTAAAATTACTTTTGTTTAAAAAAAATAAAGTTATTAACTAGAGATAAAATTTACTTAATTATTTTAATTAAACTAATAATCGACTTTACTATTTATAATTAACTTTATTTTTCATGACACTATTAGTCAACTTTACCATTTACGATATCATTTATAATTTTACTATTTTTGATGCTATTAATTAACTTTATTATTTATCATACTATTAATTAATTTTACTATTTACAATATATTGATCAATATGACATTTTTCAAATATGCCAAAAAAATAAATAAATTTATGACACTTTCTTGTCATTCATGACTTTCCTCATAATGGTCAACGTTTGTTGACTACGGTTCTTTGACACGTAATTATAGTCAAAATTTTGGTATTACAACACTTAAAATTAGTGGGTATTACATGAAATGATTTTGAAAAATTATTTTCGAAAAGAGATATATGTTTTCAGCAGTTTTGTTTGGATACAAAGATTACAAGTTGAGCTGATAGTGGGTAAGTCTTGTCCCGTGTAAAGCTAAACATTGAAAGGGAGATAGGTTATCCCATTCTAGAAAACACGGTTGCTAAGTAGACTTCAGTCTCGCCGTCCGATCTGGAGGTTGTCCCACCTGCTCATAGGAGTAGTCGGAGTTGAAGAACACACTTATTTTCTTACGAGATAAAAACAAGGAGGTGGTAATTAAGGGCTAGGAATTCCCTAAGGTTCAAAAGAGATGCTGACAAGGATTTAAGAACCTAAGTCTAGGAAAGAGACCTTAGGTTGAAACTTGGGTGTTTGTAATACCCCGCCTCCCAAGTCACATCTTCCACGTCATCTGACAGTTCAATTCTCTTTGATCAAAATCTTGGGAAGCCCGAGAGACGGGCCCGTGCTACATTTTCTTCTTCTTAGACCGCAAACACAATAGGGTTTTTATGTACATTAGTCTATATACAAAATGACATCATGGTAAATAAACTTCTTCATTTATTTATTTGACGAGTTTCGAGTACAGTAAACCATTACGGTGAAAAATAAATTTAAAACTGAAAATACATGATTTCACTTAGGCCGATGTGCCCTACATTGAAATAAATAAAAACTTTCAGTGGGTAAATTTCCTTGCAAACTGATTAATTTTATGTTGTGAAAAATAAGGGGGTGAGCTAAAAAGCCCAGTGAATCATTCCATCTATCTAATCCATTATTCCAACCAGACAATGCAAGCAGATCAAACACTTTCAGAGATTAATTCGATTCAACCAATATATTAATTCAGTCGTAATTTAGACCGAACGGGAATACCCTCTGTGCTCTAGATCTAGGGAGAGAGATCAATTCTGAAACTCAAACTCATTTCCAGTGGAATCATTTTTGAAACTCGTTCCATGTTGGTGTCAGTATTGACAGCCAGTTCCAAATTTACATGGAACACAGAAAGTCCCTTGTACCGGTACGTGGTTGAAATCTCATTTTATCTGACTTTTGTGTGCAAAAACATAGCAGATAAATATTTCAACAGAAATTGAACATACCACAGTATAACATGATAAATCAACAAAAATATAGATGTTCGATTTCTGATGTAGAAGATTGTACGAAACGCAACTACAGAGCATACTCTATCAAACAGGAAAACGACTTTCGATTTCTGATGTAGAAGATCGTACAAAACGTAACTACAGAACATACTCTTTTGGTCGTGCAACATGACGATTGAAAGAAATAAATGCAAAGCACAAAAATAAAAACATAAAAGAATCAAACTAACCAAACAAGCAAGCATCATCTAAGTCAAAATAATAAATTAAAAGAAAGGAAAAAAACTCACCTCGAGATCGCTTCCTAAATTATTTGTAGCAATTCGTGGCTACTACTTCGCGAACTATTTAGAATAGCTCAAGCAAAGAAGAACTTAGATCTAAGGTTGCCAAGAAGGAGGCAAAGAGAGAAAGCAAAATGAATTTTCAACTCTTGTCTTTGGGATGAATGAAATGGGTGGAGTATGAGAGTTTATATAGGGCCCTCCTCTAAATAGTGTCTCTATCTTTCCAATGTGGAATTATTCCTTCCCATACATGCCCACTATAACATCTCAACATATGAGATGTTTCATTCATGAATGTTTTTCCTTTACACATTACTTCTCTATGTATATTACCATCATACTAAACGAAATATAATTTTCATGAGTACATCTAATTAATACTTTATACACATACTTTTCTATATTAATATCATACTAAAAATATTATTTTCTTATTCAAATAGAAAAGCATATATTTACACAACAATTCTTTATGTCTAATATTAATCATCGTATATTCCTTTATACTTCTATGCTAACTAATTAATTGCATAACAATGACAAATATACATATATGTATTTATATATAAATATATACGTATATGTGTTTTAAACTCAAATTTCGGTTATTATGTCACTAAAATTTTAGGTATTACAACTATTATGTCATTAAAATTTCAGGTATTACAGTGTTGCTAAGGGTGGCACAGTGGATCATAAATAAAAGCTTTTAGGGCATAAGCTAGAGAGTGATAACATGTGAAAACGAAAAACTTGTTTGGTCAGGACACGAGATCCGGAGGATCCTGTATCTTTGGTTTCTATGTGGTATGAGATGTATAGGATTCAGGGATATAGATGAATCCTAGACTCGGAGAATGACAGACCATGTTAGTGAGTGATCGGTGGCTTTAGACGAACTTGTTTTCCTATACTTGGCTGGTATGGGACAGTCAAGTGTAGTAGAGTTTGGGAAGCCTTAGACATCGAGACACTTGCGAAATTATTTGGGTGCAGCTTTGTCCTGGATGAAAACCTAAGTGGAAGGGGTAGAGTGGTATGAGACACTTGAACCTGAAAGCTTAGGTGGAAGCTTGGAACCTTGTTGTGCTAGCTTGATTGTATGATTGTGTGCTATGCATGCTTTATCACTTAATTGTTTTAAAACCAAATCCTGTACCCATGCACAAAAAGAACATAAAAGCATAAACTATGAGACCATTGGACAAATCAAGAACCTAGAAACATAACTCTAGAGTCATGATAGAACGGACTAAACAAAAACAACAAAAATAAATATTAAATTGGCGTTAATGTGTAGGTAATGGCTGAACCTAGGGTTGCTACATCTGATGACATTGACTCTCAGGAAACACAAAACGGCATGGCTGAAGCTAGGATGGAACATCTGATGAGTGAAGTTACCAAAAGAATAATGGAGCGGATAGAACAGATGCTATCTCGAATAATACCTCAGGCAACACTACAGCTGCAGGTGCAGGAACAAATTCTGATGCAGCAGCCAATGCCAACACCTGAGATTCCAAATCATCAAGAAGAACCAGAAGACTTGGAAGACAATGAACACAGAAAATTACTGTTAGAATTGAAAAAGCTGGGACCATCACAGTTTTATGGTACTACAGATAGTTTAACAGCTGACCATTAGTACCAAGAATTAGAAGAACACTTAGATGTGTTGAGAGTAACAGGTCCTAGTAGGGTAGCGTTTACAAAAATATGGGATGAATATATCAATGTTTAAAAATGAATAGGTTGAACTGAGGAATTGGGATGAAAAAAACTAATTTTAGGGTAATTTTAGCCCCTCTTAAAATATGAAGGCTTTATTACATATATGGACTTAAATTCTAAGGATAAACCCTTTGCTTATTCCTTCACGTGCTCCCCACGCAAACAATTTCTTTTCACCCCACTTTGAACAATTTTTTACACTTTTTTCTTTCTATGATAACCCATTTACAAAAGGAAAAGAAAATATAAGAAATGTAGGAAATTTAATAGGCGACTCAACCTAACAAACCACTTTTAGTAATTTATAATGTCAGGCTCAATTATTCACTGTTTCAATCGATTGGAGACCCGGAAGTGCAAGTGAATGGAAGTCCCTCCTGAAAGAAGACGATCCTCTTGACTTACCTCTTCGCAATACAACTCATTCTCCAAATCGAGCCGACTCACTCGTCTTCTCTCCTCTTTCAATTCTCATAACCAGTTGCTGCCCATCACCACACTGCTTCTGATCAATCTTCCCCTTGGTCTCTACAATCGAATCCCACATATAATCTCCAACGGATCCTTTATTATTTAAGAACAACGAAACCAAACTCTCCTTACAATTCTCCAGTCTCCTCAAAACACAACTGAGTTCCACAGAGTCTGCCAGATTTAGAAAACTCACTCGCTCACTGAGTTCATTAACTCAGACCCAAATCTCCTTCTGACTCGCGTAATAATCCTCACTCACCAATCCCACCGCCTGGTACATCAACCTCTTATCCCAAGCGGCACCAGCCGACAACAACTCCGGCGCCTTCCCAATCTCCTCCATGAGTCCAACCAAAACATACAATTCTCTTAATAAATCCTTATTCAAAAACGCCGATATCCTCTTTTTTTCTTTCTCCATATCCCTAGACGAAAAAGACGAACAAATAAAGAAACCCAAAACCCTAGCGTGTTACAAAAATAAAATCTGCAGAGAATACTTTAAGATAGAGAAAAAAGAAAACTTATATATTAATGAACAATGGTGGCCTATTTATATAGGCAAATACACAACTAACTCATAGAAAAAATAGGAAGCACTAATGGCACAATCCCTTAAATGTAGGAAGCATAAACACATGTTAAACTAACTCAATCTCCTAAAAAACTTGCTCCACAGCAACTAAACTCCTAAGAAATAGCCACAACTAACAAACCCTCCCTTAAACTGAAAATTTGCTAATGTTCAGTTTAAATCATCAACTGTATCTAATGAACAAATACCAACAGTCTTCTAAGCTTCTTGAAAGATTCCACCTTAAGTGTTTTCGTAAATATGTCTGCTACTTGATCTCCACTTCTGCAATATATCAACTCAATCACACCATTATTATTAAGATCCCTTAAGAAATAAAACTTCACATCAATATGCTTGCATCTCCCATGCTGCACTGGATCCTTGGAGAGTTTGATTGTCGAATTGTTATCACAAAAGATTTTTGTAGCCTCTAATTGCTTGAACTTCAACTCTTCAAGTATTCTTCTCAGCCAAATTGCTTGATAAGCGCAGGCTGTTGCAACAACGAATTCAGCCTCTGTGCTTGACAAAGTAACAATTGACTGTTTCTTGGATGCCCATGAAACTATAGTTGTTCCCAACTTAAAAACATAACCTGAAGTGCTTCTCCGATCATCCTGATCCCCTGCATAATCACTGTCAGTGAAACCCAAGGGATTAGACTTTATACCTTTTGTATAAAATAGCCCAAAATTTTTGGTTCCTTGCAAGTAGCGAAGGATTCTCTTGGCAGCGATTAAATGAATTTCTAAAGGATTCTCCATGTATTTGCTAATTATGCTTACTGAATACATAATGTCTGGTCTTGTAGTAGTAAGATACATCAGACTGCCTACAATTTGTTTGTAAAAAGTGTTGTCAACTTTCTTCCCTTCAAGATCTTTATGAAGTTTCAAACTCAGATCGACTGGAGTGCTTGCAGCATTACAATCCTTCATCTTGAACCTGTCTAAAATGTCCCTCACATATTTCTTTTGAGACATAAAAATTCCATCATGAGATTGCATCACTTCTATGCCAAGAAAGTAATGCATTAATCCAAGATCAGACATTTTAAATTCATCCATCATGGATTTTTTAAATTCTTGGAACATGGAGTCACAATTACCAGTGAATATAAGATCATCAACATAAAGACAGACAATGAGTATTCTTCCTTTATCACCAATCTTAATAAAAAGTGTTGGCTCATAAGAACATTTTGAAAAATCAGCTTTAATAAAATACGACTCAATACGACTGTACCAATCACGGGGAGCCTGTTTCAGTCCACAAAGAGCCTTTTTAAGTTTGTAAACTTTATGCTCATTTCCATGTTTCACATAACCAGGGGGTTGCGCAACAAATACCTGCTCTTCCAAGTTTCCATATAAGAAAGACGATTTCACGTCTAGCTGAAAATGTTCCAAGAGTTTTGTGCAGCTAAGGCAACCATCATACGGATTGTATCATGCCTTACAACTGGAGAAAAAACTTAAGTATAATCAACCCCATATTGCTGCTTGTATCCTTTCGCCACCAAGCGAGCCTTATACTTGTCAACTTCACCATTCTCTTTCAACTTCGTTTTAAAGACCCACTTCACACCTATTGTTGTACATCCATGCGGAAGGTCAATCAATTCCCATGTATCATTTCTTTCAATGGCATCGATTTCATCATCCATTGCTTTATGCCATTTTTCATCTTTGACAGCATCCTCAAAGATTGTACGATCATAATCTGAAAATAAAGCAAAATGAGTAACAGGGTCTGGAATTCCAGTTACCTCATAATCTTCCATCCAAGTTGGTCGTCTTGTAACACGGCGAAGGGATGAAGCGTCATTAATGACAGTAGATGAAGTTGCGTGTACTGAATCTTTCATTACAACCGGTGGCGGAGCTTGCTTCTGTTCAACATCATCATCATAAATTACTTGAGTAGGCTGCTGCCCACTCCAATCCCACATCTTCTCTTCATCAAAAGTTACATCCCTGTTGACAACAATCTTTTTTGTTTAAGGATTGAACAATTTATAAGCTTTGGATGTCTCACTTACACCAAGAAAAACACATTTTTCTGCATTGTCATCCAACTTTTTTCTTTTCTCGTCAGGAACATGAGCGTATGCTATACACCCAAATACTTTGAAATGGTCAACAAATGCTTTTCTCCCACTCCAAGCTTCTTCTAGAGTCATATTTTGAACAGCAAAAGTTGGACTCCGATTCAAAATATGCACACTCCAGTTTACTGCTTCTGGCCAAAAAGTTTTCGGAACTTTTCTTCCTGCTAGCAAGCTTTGCAACATGTTAAGGATGGTTCTGTTTTTCCTTTCCGATACACCGTTCTGTTGTAGTGTATAAGCTGCTGTTAACTCCCTTCTTATGCCATGCTCTGCACAGAAAGTTGCAAAATCTTTCAAACAATATTTACCACCTCGATTTGTACGAAGAGTTTGAATGGTTTTCTTCGCTTCATTTTCCACAAGGGCTTTGAATTTCTTGAATGTGGAAAATGCTTCAGATTTTTCCTGCAAAAAATAAACCCAAGTCTTTCTAGAGAAATCATCGATAAAGGTGATCAAGTATCATTTACCACCATTAGAAGTTGGGTTTATTGGACCACATATATCTGAATGAACTAGCTTTAGAACTCCTTTTGCTCTCCAGGACTTTCCTTTTGGAAAAGTTGTGCGTTGTTGTTTGACAATGACACAGTCTTCACACACTTGAGAAGGGACTGAAATTTGAGGTAAACCTGTCATAAAATTTTTCTGCTGCATTGTTTGTAATCCACCAAAACTGAGATGGCCATATCTGAAATGCCACAGCCATGAGGAGTCCTTCAGTTCTGCAAGCAAACAACGCTGAACACATTCTATCTTCAAAGGAAATAGCTTGTTTGAGCTCATCGGAACCACCGCAATCACACCTCTTGAAGGATAATATATTTCACAGGTACCATCTTTAATAGTAATTGCATAACCTTTCTCTTGCAATTAACCAGCACTCAACAAATTACTTTTCAAATTAGGAACATAAAAAACATTAGAAATTGTTTCGGTAAAACCATTCTTGGTTTTAATTTGAATATCCCCTTTTCCCATGTCAACAGTGGTCGAATTATCTCCAAAACTCACAGTAGAATTAAATTTCGTATCTAAATGAGAAAAGAAGGACTTAATGCCACACATGTGATTACTGCATCCTGAATCAACATACCATATGTTCGGCTCACAAAGTTCTTCCTTATTTTGAATGGTCATCAGCAATGTTTCACCATCCTGCTTCTCTGCAAAGTGTGACTTTGTTCCCCTTTCTTTGTTGTTTGGCATCTTAGTGTAGCACTCATATCGATAATGACCACGTCCGTGACAGCGGAAGCACTCTACCGTCGACTTATCCACAAGCTGATCACGACCTCTGCCTTGATTTTGATGTTGACCAGCATCAGTTCTAGTTTGCCTGTTGCCATGACCTCCCCTTCCTCTACCTCGTCCTCTTCCTCTTCCTCTTCCTCTGGAATAGGAAGAAGTAGAGGCTTTCAAAGCTTGTTCTTCGGTACTTGAACTACTGTTCGACTTCATCTTCTACTCATAAACCAATAAGGAGCTTTGCAGTTCATCAAGAGAGAGGACATCAATATCTTTCGACTCTTCAATCGGACAAACAACATAGTTGAACTTCTCTGTCAATGAGCGTAAAATTTTCTCCACAATGGTAACATCAGTCATCTTTTCGCCTAAGAAACGCATGTTGTTACTGACCTCCATTGTTCTAGCGCAATAGCTAGTTACAGATTCTCCATCTTTCATGGCCAACATCTCAAATTCTTTTCTCAGGGCTTGGAGTTGCGATCTCTTCACTCTGATAGAACCCTCATACTTCTTCTTCATTGAATCCCAAATATCCTTAGAAGTGTCTTTGCAAAGAATAGTTTTTAAGATGGTTCGATCGATAGCCTGAAAAAGATAATTTTTTGCCTTCAAGTCTTTAAGCTTTCTAGCTTCCACTTTTGCTTTCTAGTTTTCTGTCAGAGTTGTGTTGGCTACTGCTTCTGGAACTCTAGATTCAACTACTGACCAATACTCTTTTGACCGTAAAAAGTTCTTCATTAACATACTCCAATGATCATAGTGACCATCAAACCGTGGGATTGCTACAGGCACAAAGTTTGATTCTGTGGCCATTTGATTTTTCACTTCTCAAACAAAAATGTGGATCAATGCTTTGATACCACTGTTACAAAATAAAATCTGTAGAGAATACTTTAAGATAGAGAGAAAAGAAAACTTATATATTAATGAACAATGGTGGCCTATTTATATAGGCAAATATACAACTAACTCATAGAAAAAATAGGAAGCACTAATGGCACAATCCCTTAAATGTAAGAAGCATAAACACATGTTAAACTAACTCAATCTCCTAAAAAACTTGCTCCACAGCAACTAAACTCTTAAGAAATAGCCACAACTAGCAAAGTAAATAACTGAAAAATCATCCTAACGTAGCGGTGAACAACAAGCTTTCAAGAACCCTAGCGTACCATCTGACCCACGAAGACAGCTCCCATGGGGTGGAATTATCTCGAAAGTTAGATAAATTTAGATAGTTTTTTGCACCATTGCTAGGGTAAACGGAGAGTTGGTCTTGTAAGATGAAGGAACCACGTCTGATTATGAAGTGAACGGTGATAAAGCACTTGAAGGCAACGAAAGAGTCGTGCGTGTTTTGAAGACGCTCCATGAGAGCTTCGATACAAATTGAAGCAGTGATGCGGGAGCTGTATCCGTATGAGAGGACAGCGGCAACGTGTTTCTCTTGCGGAGGGTTTGACGGCTCGTGGGTGGTGGCTCGGATGACGGCTAGGTGAAGAGATGAAGCGTCAGGGTTGGAAAGAAGAGCGGCTTTGCTTATTGAAGCTTTGTCTTTGAGTGCTCCGACGAGATCTCGGATCCAATTCTGGCCACCCATCGGAAAAGCGAAGATTTTTACCGATGATACGGGCAAATGCAAGAGCTACCGAGAGCGAGATGGATGATGGCTTGAGAAAGATTTATTTATTGATTAATGAGCTTCCTGGTTGGGTGGGGTTTCGCTTTTAAATTAGTAATTTGGTTTGGCTGCTTGAGGTTATATTGATGAAAACGAAAGCTGCTGGTTTGACCAGGGTAAGGGTCTCCGGGGAAGAGAGATAAAGAGAGGGGCAAAAACAAAAGGAGGGAATTCTAATTTGATTTGATCAAAGGGTGGATATGTCAAGTGTTTGAGAAACAAGCCACAACACAACTTCCAATTCGCAAAAGAAGGAAAGCTTTTGCAACGGATAGCAATTGGAGATTCGACATTGGATCTTACCGTTAATTTGAAGTAGGTCTGCCACGACAGTCGAAGACCTCTTTTCGGAAGTGGGCTTCGTATGGATTTTTGCTTGTAGTTTGAGTAGTCGGGCTCACCCGTCGGAGGCAGTAAAGAGAGGCAGCAAACTTCTTGAGAAAATTATTCAAAGTTTTTAGTTGAAAAAAATATGTATCTATAAAATATTTAAGAATATATTATAAAAATATCATATATTTTAATGTTATATAAATATTTAATTTTTAATTATAAAAATATCAAAAATTGAAAAACAAAAAAATTCTGTACAATTAGCAATCAAATTTTTTATTACTATTTATCACTGTTCATCGTACTGTTTATTGGTACTGTTCATCGTTACTGTATCGATTTTCATCACCGCTTTATAGGTCTTTAAAAAGCTTGAGATAAATCGAGCAAATCGATTTAGGACATTATTAGTTAAAAACAATCAAGATAATAAATTTAGGGCATAATAAACGGGATGAATAAGGCAAGATTGATAGTAAACGCAATAAATGAGATTCTGAGTTTAAATAATATGATAAGTTACTATTCATCAGCATTGTTAATATGCATATTTTGTTAATATCAGAAGTTATTGTTCATTGCAATAAACTGAATTCTAAGTATGGTATATTATGATATATTTTGATATATTTTGTTTATATTTTTTATAATATGCATACAATATATAAAAAGTAATATGTATACTAAACTCTGAAGCATATTTTGGTATATTTTGGTATATTTTATTTATATTTTTTGTAATATGTATACTAAATATACCAAAATATACCGTCTGTAATCAAAATAACAGTTCTTTGTACCCATAATATATGCAAATATATCAAAATATACCAAAATATACTAAAACCTGTTAAAGAGGTTTGTATATATTTTGGTATATTTGTTTTGTATATTATAAAATACAAGAAAATATATCATCATAATCTGTTCATAATCATTATATCATGATTTTTCTCATTTGAAATCGATATAGCTCATATGTGTACCAAAATATACCCCGACCCATTACATAAGTATGGATATATTTTTGAATATTTATTATATATTTAGTATGTCCTGTATATTTTAGTAAATTTGTGTATATTTATAGTAAATATATGTGTATATTGTACAAGACAGGTAAATATATCATCATAATCTGTTTCATAATCATTATAGCTGATCTTTGTGCCAAAATATATCAAAATATACCAAAATATATCAAAATATACCAAAATATATCAAAATATACAACCTTTATTCATTGGTACTGTTCATCGTACTATTTGAAAAATATACAAAAATATATCGAAATATACAACCTTCATTCAACGGTACTGTTCATCACTATTCATCGTTACTGTTTGAGAAATATACAAAAATATACCGAAATATACAACCTTCATTCAACAATACTGTTCATCATTACTGTTAGAGAAATATACCAAAATATACAAAAATATACAACTTTCATTAATCTGTACTGTTCATCGCCACTGTTCATCATTTTTTATCACCGTTTTGTAGGTCTTTAGAAAGCTTGAGATATCTTGTATTGTTCATTAGTATTCATCGACACTGTTTATCATCTTCTTCGTGTTGATTTTTGCCCCTGCTCATTCTACAACCATTTTTTTTATTAAACAATTATGGCACAATCGCAGTTGAAAACCGAGAAACTAGGACATGATCGTCGAAAAATCAGGGCACAATCGCGATAATAGCGTTGCTGGATTTCTATGCAGGTATTATTGTAAATAAAATTGTAATAATGATCTAAAAATATTTTTGATAATATTTTTAAAATAATAACATATTATATAATTTCCTCTTTTTAGTTTAATAACATAAAAATATATGACTTTTTTACTCTATTGCATATACACAGTATATTGTTAAATAATATCAAAAGTATTATAATATATATATATATATAGTTTAGGAATCGATAGGCTTCGTTTGTTCTCTTCTAAAACTAATCAAAAGAAGCAAATGGCGGATTCAACGTCTGGTATACACCGACAGAATGCTGATCGATTGAGCAAGAGGAGCAAAAGAGGTTTCATTGACCTTGCATCTGCAACTACAACACTGTTGTTGCTCGTCGCTACAACAACATATACGCTGACGAAACATTGATCAACCAAGCAAGACGAGCAACAGAAGTCGCCATCGTCGATATTGAAGAAGAGGAAGAAGATGTCATCATCGATCACGAAGAAGAGAAAGAAGAAGAAGAAGAAGAGAAAGAAGAAGAAGAAGTAGTAGATGAGCAACAATTAGTTAGTTTTGTGTCTTGGTACAGAAACAGAGACGAGAAGAAGAGGAAATCACAGAAAAAAAACCCATGGGTTGCAAAGCGAAGATTCATCTTCTTCACACTCTAATGGTAGATGAAGTGGTTTCTTCAATCTACAATGGGCAACACAAGGATAAAGTGATCAGGAACACGTTTCGGCAACGAATCGCGATTTGATCTTGACCTAGGTTTTTTTCGGTCGATCTTTAATAGGCGTTGAATCTGGTTTCTCTGTTTTCTTCTATTCTGTGGTTTTTTTTTTTGTTTTCTTTCGCATTGATCTTCTGTCGAGGATTAGGGTTCAGTCGATAGTTCAAGATTTATCACCGATTGGTTTGTTGCTCTTGTTTCTAGTGCTAGAAATTGGTGTGTCTGTTGATAGAAAGGGATTCGGTTTAAGGTGTGCGAAACTTGCATCCTTGTTCTTGTTGTTTGTTGCCGCCGTTCATTGTTGTTCTTGCCGCATCACCGTTCATCGCTGTTCATCGCCACTGTTTGCCATGTTTCTGCTTCTGCAAACAGAGAAAGTAAATGTAGTTCTCTATTTTCTTCGGTTCTGTGATTTCTCTATTTTCTTTTGCGTTGATCTTCTGTTGAGGATTAGGAGTTCAATCAGTAGTTCAAGATTGATCACTGATTTGGTTTGTTGCTGTTGATTCTGGTGCGCAAAACTAGTGTGTCTGTTGATGGAAGGGGATTCGGTTTAAGGTGCGCAAAACTTGCATCCCTGTTCTTGTTGTTTTGCCGCTACTTTTCATCACCATTCATTGTTGTTCCTGTCGCATCACCATTCATTACCGTTCGTCGCCACCATTTTCCATGTTTCTGCTTCTGCAAACAGAGAAAGTGAATGTATAATGGTTAATGAACATTTACAGAGAAAGTAAATGTGAAAGTATAATGGTGTTTCTGGGTGAATAAAAATAAAATAGAAAAATCAATGGTTACGCTAATGTTATACTAATGTTATATCATTGTTATACCATTTTTAAAGATGATGATATATGTATGACAAATGTTATACAGTTGGTATACCAAACGTTAAAATGAAAAAAGTTTGATGATATATATATATATCAAATGTTGTACAGCTATATACCAACAGTTGGTATATTAATGCTATTGTAATTATAAGATAATTGTTATATCAGTGTATACTGACAGTATATTAAAGTTATACTGACCGTCTACCAACTTTGGTATATTAATAATTGTTAATGAATAATTTTTACAATATTATATACTAATGTTATATTAACATTACATCAATATTATATTAACTGTTTATTAATGTCATACTATTGTTTTTATGTTAAATGTTATACTAATGTTATACTAACTGTATACTAATGTCATAACATTGTTTATAAGTTAACTTTCATACTAATATTATACTAACTATATACCAATCTTATATCATTATATATAAGCTAAATATTTTATCAACATACTAATATTATGCCAATAGTGTACCAACATTATACTATTATTTATAAGATAACTGTTATACTATTATTATATTAGATTTATACTAATGTTATACTAATACTTGTTAATCAATAATTTCTGATATTTTTGATATTAAGTTTCTAATAGATGTATAAAAATGAGAATAGTAGTATTTATGTAAATATTTTTTTATTTTGTTGTATATAACTGTGTTTTTCCCAAACTTCTTCAGTCTAATCTCCATGAGCCATTTCCCTCAATTATTTTCGTTTGATAAAAAGAAAAAAGTATTTCTATACAAAAAAAATTATAAAAATATAAATATTTTTGTTTTTATACATATACCAAAAACTCAACATCAAAAATATCAAAAATAAATGATCAACAACTATTGATATAATATTAGTATACAATTAATATAATATTAGTATAACATTTAGCTTGTAAATAATAATATAACATTAACGTACAGTTAGTACAATAATAGTGTACAGTGTGATAAAAACAATTAATATACCAAAAAGTTAGTGTATAGTTAGTATAACATTAATATAACATTGATATAATATTAGTATACGATTAACAAGTATTAATATATCAAAAGTTTGTAAACAATAAGTATAACATTAGTATAATATATAGCTTATAAAATATGGTATACTATTGGTATAAAATAGTATAACATTAGTATGCAATCTTGTAAAAATCATTGATTAACAACTATTAGTGTACCAAAATTAAAATAACATTAGTATAAATTTTCCTTTCTCGATCTTGGACCTCGACTTCTTCAACTTCTTCTTCTTCTCTTACTTGTTCTTCTTCTTCTTCTTCTTCTTCTTCTTCTTCTTCTTCTTCAACCACTTCTTCTTGATCTTTGATGTTGCGATTATTATCACCATTAGCTTCGACTTCTTTAGGATGATCATCAAAAGCCTCTTTGGGATCTTCAGCTTTGACTCCCATGCCTTCATCTTCAGAAGCCAATGAGGAAACATTGCGTAAAAGGATTACTTGACAAAGTCACCCCTACTCTCTCTTCTGTTCTATTTTTGCCCTTGTGTTGGGCTACTTTGTGGTTTTAGCATCACTTTTTATGGCTGTAGATATGTGTTGTGTGTCTCACGGTCCCTTTTCCTATCTTCCTCATCATCACCTTCCTCTCCTTCTTATGGATCTTCTTTGTTATTAGAGTAAAAATTGGACTAATTTTAAACCTGGTCAAAATATGCAACCATTTTGACACCTCTATACATACATACATACATACATACATACATACATACATACATACATATATATATATATATAATTTCCTCAAATCACTTATATAGGTTTATACTAGAATTAAATGTCTTCTAACAAAATTTTTAACCATTTAGCTTTTGTTTGTGTTATGCTTCTTATTTTCACTAACTTCTATACGTGAGACAATTAATTTATAGGCATTTAATATTCTTGTCTACATTAACATGTTCTCAAAATAGGTTGGGAAGTTTATCTCCAACATTATAAGTGGAAAGGAAATAAATGTGTGACTACCAGACAGTCACGGAATCGTCTCTAAATAATTAACCTTGCACTGTTACTATCTCATTAGAGATCAGACGCACTCTTTATTAGATATATCTGTTTTTTAACATACAGTTAGCTATTCTCTGTTATTGTTAATTGTTTTGTTCAGTAACTGCAATTAATTTCTATTATAAGAGTGAGTGTATTGTTATGAGAGTGAGTGGATAAAAGGATGTATTTGTATCTATAATTCTTTAATGAAAAGTTTAGTTCTCCCTTCTTGAACTGCATACTCTGTTATGGTATCAGAACATTGTTCATCGTTTTCTCTTCTTTTCTTCTTTTCCTTTTTTTTTCTAAATCTTTCTTCAACTATAACACAACGAAAAGCTAATTCTTCAATGGATTCCACAACTGCAACATCTTCAAGACATCAAGATAGTCCTTATTATCTTCATCCGAATGAAAATCCATCGTTGATCTTAGTGTCTCCTATTCTCAATGGATCGAATTATCAATCATGGTACAGATCAATGAAAGTTGCATTACTCTCAAAAAACAAGCTACAATTTGTTGATGGCAACATATATGTTCCTACAAGAGACGATCCAATATATCCAGCCTGGGAAAGATGCAACACTATGGTCTATGCTCGGATTGTGAGGTCTGTTTCTGATTCAATTGCAAGAAGTATTTTATGGATTGATAATGCCATGGATGTTTGGATAGATCTATATGACAAATATTCACAAGGAGATGTTATACATATAGCAGAGTTACAGGAAGAAATTGCAGGTTTTAAACAATCTATTACTGAATATTTTACTCAATTGAAGATTCTTTGGGATGAATACGCAACACTTCGACCAATTCCTAGTTGTGTTTGCCATCCTCAATGTAGTTGTTTTGCTCTTGAAATTGCCTAGCAACATTATGAAGAAGATCACTCAATCCGTTTTTTGAAAGGCCTTAATAATAGTTTTGCTACTGTTAGATCTCAAGTTCTATTAATGGATCCAATGCCAAACATTAACAGGCTTTTCTCTCTTGTTCTTCAGCATGAAAGACAGTCTAATCATGCTACTTCGAAATCTATTGAACCATCTCTGTTTTTGACACAATCTACAACACTATCTGTTAAGAAATCAAATACTAATCAGAATCCTAGCCAAGGAATTGCAAAGAAATATCAAAACAATGGTTCTAAACCAATTTGTTCATTTTGTAACATAGCTGGTCATCCTATTGAAGTTTGTTACAGGAAGCATAGTTATCCACTTGGCTATAGAAGCAAATATAAACCTTTTTAATGCTCAAGCAAATCAAGTCTGTTCTGAAGTATCATCTCCTGATGATTCCAGACAATTGAATACTAATAATCAAGGTGTTTCTTTATCGACTAATACATCACCTACTGTCATAACACAAGAACAGTATTATCAACTTCTTGCAATACTTCAACAATCAAAGCTTGATTCTGAAGGTGGATCGCAAGTCAACCAATTATCTGCTCATTTTTCATCTGTAACTAATGTTTCCAGTTTGCATACATCTTCTTTCATTAATTCTTCACAACATCATAAATTTACTTGGATCTTTGATACTGGACCCACTGATCACATTGTTTGTGATCTCAGTTTATTTGATTTTTATAAACCTATCATAGATGCCTTCGTTTCTTTACCTAGCAATAAAAAGGTACTTGTTACTCATACTGGAACTATTTTATTTTCAAATCATTTTATTCTTCATGATGTTCTCTTTGTTCCACAATTTTCTTTCAATTTAATTTCTACAAGCAAACTTACTTCAGCTTATCCTTACTCGATTATTCTTTGTCATGATTTTTGTTTTATCCAGGATCTTCATCATTCAAAGATGATTGGATTAGCTAAAAAGACCAATGGCTTGTACTTCCTTGTCCTACCATTTCAAAATGTAATTCTGTTTCTTTTGTTTCCATTTCTACTTTGAATAAGCCAAGTCATAATGATCTGAGGCATTTCAGATTAGGACGTTTATCTGATGTGAGATTAAAAATTCTACAATGTATTGATCATTCTATTACTTTGCCTTCTTTTGATCATTGTCACGTATGTCATTCTTCTAAATAACGAAAGTTGTCTTTTCCTATTAGTTCTTCCGTTTCTTCTAATTGCTTTGATCTTATGCATGTTAACATTTGGGGACCTTGTAATGTTGCTTCTTTACATGATCATAAATACCTCCTAACCATTGTTGATGATAAAAGTCATTTCACTTGGGTTTTTTTAATGAAATCCAAAGGTGAAGTCAGACAACTTATTCAAAATTTCTGCTTTTTGGTTGACACTCTATTCTCTACAAAGATTAAGTGCATAAGGAGTGATAATGGTATTGAGTTTAATATGCCTGAGTTTTATGGTTCCCATGGCATCATTCATCAAACCGCATGTGTGTATACTCCTCAACAAAATTCTGTTGTTGAGAGAAAACACCAACACATACTTAATGTTGCTTGATCATTGAAATTTCATTCCAATTTACTTAAAGCATTTTGGTCAAATTGTGTTGCTCAAGCTGTGTATTTTATCAATCGAACTCCATCATCTATCATTTCTAATGAAACTCCTTTTAAACTTCTTTATGGCTTTCACCCTTCCTTAAAGTTTTTGGCTCTGTGTTATGCTTCTACTCTTGAACATAACAAATCCAAGTTTGATAGTAGAGCTGAAGCATGTATTTTTCTTGGCATTCCTTCTATTATCAAAGGATTTCGACTATACAATATCAAAACCAAATGTGTGTTCATTTCTAGAAATGTTCACTTCTATGAAACCATTTTTCCTTTTTCGTCTTCTTTTTCTTCATCTGTTACTGATAAAGTTTCAGATTTTGTTCTTCCTACCTCTTATTCGGTACCTTTAGATGATCCTTGTTCTCTTTCATCTTATTCTTTTTCCTCAAATTTTTTTCCTTCAATTAATCATGAAGATTCTAATTCAAATACAATAGTTCCAACTCAAAATGTATCATTATCCAGGTCTTCTCGCAATATTGCTCCACCTTCTTACTTGGAAAATTCTAGCTACTGCTTATCAAATTTAAAATCAAACTCTGTTTTTTCTACCTCTCACCCTTATCCTTTGTCAACAACACATTCCTTTATAAACTTATCTAATGCCCATAGAGTGTTTGCTACTCAATAAACAAACACCAAAGATCCTTGATCATATAATGAAGTTGTGAAACATTTGTGTTGGAAGAATGCAATGCAACTTGAAATAGATGCATTACAACAAACTAATACTTGGATTATCACTCATCTTTCTCCAAATAAACAACCAATTGGTTGTAAATGGGTATATAGAATGAAATTTAATGTTGATGGTTCTATTGAGAGACACAAGGCTCGTCTAGTTGCAGAAGAGTATACTCAACAGAATGGTATTGATTATCTACATTCCTTCTCTCATGTTGCAAATGTGACGACTATTAGAACCCTTCTTGCACTTGTTGCTTGTAAAAATTGGCACTTATATCAACTTGATATCAACAATACTTTCTTGCGTGATGATTTAAATGAAAAAGTCTACATGCAAATTCCTCAAGGCTTTCAAGTTTCAGATTCTTCTAAAGTATGTAAACTTCAAAAATCACTTTATGGTCTCAAACAGGCAAGCAGACAATGGTATGCCAAACTCACAGATGTTCTTTTATCTCTTGAATTCAAACAAGCTCAATTAGATAGCTCCTTGTTCACAAAGGTTTTTGGTTCTTCATTTATTGCCTTACTTGCTTATGTTGATAATGTTGTTTTGGCATCAAATGATTTGGGACTCATACAAGAAGTCAAGAATTTTTTTCATTTGGCCTTTAAGATAAAGGATCTTGGTCAGTTAAAATTCTTTCTTGATTTTGAGATTGCTCGGTCTAAACTAGGGATTCATCTTTGTCAAAGAAAATATACATTAGATTTGTTAGAAGACACAGGTTTTACTAATTGCAAACCTGTTCTAACACCTATGGTTCAAACTCAAAGGCTTCATAAGAATGATAGTGATTGTCTTGATAATAGCTCTTCCTATAGAGTTCTTGTTGGCAAATTATTATATCTGTGTAATACACGACCTGATGTCAGTTTTGATGTTCAATACTTATCTCAATTTTTAGACTATCCCATGACTGTACATTTGCAAGCTGCACATCAAGTTTTAAGATATTTGAAAAGTAATCCTGGTCATGGTCTTTTCTTTTCTATTAATTCCAAGGTTCAACTTAAGGGATTTTCTAATTCAAATTGGGTTTCGTGTTATTGATTCTCGGCGTTCTGTGCTTGGAACATGTGTCTTTCTCGGTGACAGTTTGATCTCTTGGAAATCAAAGAAACAAACAACAGTTTCTTGTTCTTCTTCAGAAGCAGAATATAGAGTTCTAGCTGCTCTCACTTGTAAAGTTAAGTGGTTACTATATCAGTTACATGATCTTGGTGTTACTCACTCTCAGCCAGCACTTCTTTATTGTGATAATCAGTCAACAATTTATATAGCTCAAAATCCTATTTTTCATGAGAGAACTAAACATATTGAGCTTGATTGTCATCTTGTTAGAGAGAAGCTAAATGTTGGCATTGTTTATCTTCTCGCTGTTTCTTCTTCTAATCAACTTGTTGACTATTTTACAAAAGCCTTGCGCCATCACCAGCCTTCCTTCTCTCTATTTCTAAGCTGGGCATTTTTAACATTTATGCTCTAGCTTGCGTGGAGCTATCAGATATCTCTATTTTTTAACAGATAGTTTGTTATTCTCTGTTATTGTTAATTGTTCTGTTTAGTAACTGCAACTAATTTTTGTTACGAGAGTGAGTGAATTGTTATGAGAGTGAGTGTATAAGAGAATGTATTTGTATCTATAATTCTTCAATGAAAATTTTAGTTCTCCCTTCTTGAACTGCATACTCTGTTACACTCACTGAAGCATAATATCTTTTTATCTCTTTTAACAACAATCCCTTCAGAAAGATTACAAACTTGCTTCGCAGCTTTGAAAGATCGAGCGTGCTTGTCCTTAAATTCGAAGACGATCAAGACAGAACTTTTCATGTAGTTGGTTGCTCTGTTGAAGTTCCAAATATTCCTTATATTTCATTCCACTGTACGCTGCGTCGTGATGTTCTACATTTTTTAGCTTTAGTAACTCTGGTGCAGGTGTAACCACTTTGTCCAAACAAGGCCCATAAGCCATAGCCACAGAAATCCTAGTAGCTGTGTTGTTCACCACTGCCCGATGCACCACGCTTTTGTACTTCCCGTTGCTCAATATCTACATAAAAAAATAATTATTATTATAACTAGATCAGGTCATCAGCACACAATGGGGAATCAGAAAAAATAATGGTGGCAATTGATGATTATGAAGTTGAGGCATGGTGACACAACCTCGAGATGATCTGCGGTGTTGACTAGAAGACAATTGGGTGGGGCATTGACATGGACCCACTTTCCATTGTGTTGTAGTTGAAGTCCACGACCTTGGTTCTGGATGAGTATGGTCAGGAGGCCGTGATCTGAATGCGGAGGCAAGCCCATTGCTAGTTCCGGCTGTGGACAAGGTGGGTACAGATTTGCTGCCAGGATTTGTAAACCATTCTCCAACTCCATAGCTTTCTCTATGTGATATTTCTCCAACCCCAAGCTTTCTGATATTGCTCTCAGTAGTTCTCTCGCTATTTCTCTTACACTTTTACTGTACTCGAATGCAATTTCACTGTAGAAATCAACCCAGAGTTAATTCTGAATTTGGGTGTAACGATCAGATATCTCTAAATTGTATGAAAGGAGGAGAGGGGGGGGGGGGGGGGGGGGGGGGGGGGGGGGGGGGGCGCGGGCGGGAGGGGGGGGGGGGGGGGGGG